>APFE030876322.1:24361-116872 GCA_000404065.3 Pinus taeda | reverse complement strand
ATTCTTGGAGAGAAGGCATAGTATAGGATTTACCTGTTGCGAGCCTTACTGAATGAAATGTAGACACAAAGACGGAATATTCCGATCCGAGCTTTAACATAATAGAGAGAATTTGGCGACTCTCCTCCTTGGATTTGTCAATTCCACAACCCTTGAGTTGCAGCAATAGATCATTATATTTGGTGAAGAAGTCTTGAATTATATCATAGTTCCGTGGATCCAATGATAGCAGCTCCACTTCGAGCATATGTCCTTTCATCTCATCTTGTTTCCCGTATAGATCTTCAACCTTTTTCCAAATCTCATTGGGAGTATTGCAAGCAGATAGATGAAACTGCAACTCTGGAGAGATGCACATGCATATGGATCCGTGGGCCTCATCCATACGGTTGAGATACTTGGATTTCTCTATGGCTGAAGTGGGTTCCACTTCTGTAGCCATGGTAATCCTGTGCAACCCTTTTTGACGAAGGTATCGAGCCATTTGGTCCTTCCATTCATGATAGTTGTATGGTGTTAGAATCGATGCTTTGGGAAACTCCATTTTTCTGTCAATCTTCGATCTCCAAGCTGTAATACCTGCAAAATAAATTACTGGTGTGCCTTTATCTAGCAACCTGTGGGCTCTGATACCATGTAAATGTGTTAGAAAACCTGCACAGATGAATCTAGCTAGTAAAGGTTGAACACACAGCTTTGCAGAGCAAAAACATTAAAATAAAATTGAAAGAAGAAAAGAATGATTCATTAGAAAATATGTTACAATGCTCATTATATAGCATTACTGGGTGAAGATCCCAAGGTAATGAACTATAGTGGGTGAAGATCCCAAGGTAATGAACTATAGTGGTGATCAATGAGAAGACTCAACACCTACAACAAGTTCCGGAGATAACTAGTCAGTTGCGGAGTTAAAGGAGCAAATCAAGGAGTAAGTCATGCAAAAGGAATCTTGCATGCAATCCCATGCTCTAACTAAGAGTCCGCATGTAGATCTGTAGTAGTTGCATGTAGTTGCATGCTTTAACTAAGAGTCCGCATGCAGTTGCATGTAGTTGCATGTAGTTGCATGCTCTAACTTAGAGTCTGCATGTAGGTGTAGTAGTTCCAACAACCTTGTCAACTGAAGGTTCACGACTATATGGAGTTGCTCGCTAAAACCATTCAAATGAAGGGTAGCTGCCTGCTTCACCGTCATCACTAGAAAACATTCTTGTGCAGCTTTAGACTGGGGTCACCACCATTTCGGAAACCGTCAAACTGCTTCAGAAACAACGGACCTTATGTCCAGCCAACACCTATGTCCACTCAATAACTACTTAATGACTGTAACCATTACAATTACGAATATTAATACCATCGTCTAACACCACAATCAAATGGCTCAGGCTCAGAAAACTACAGATTGGCAAAACCGTTATCAAACGACCAATATTAATACCATTGTCTACCACTAGAATCAATGGAGCAGAAATCTACAGGTTGGCAAGGAAGGGAAGTTCTTCCAAGAGGAAGCTTGGAAATAATAGTTTTATAAAAATAGAATATTTGAAAAATATGTAAATATATTTTTATTCTTTTAAATAGGTATATTTTATTTTTTTTAATATTTTTATAGTTTTGATAATTGTTTTTATAATGTAATTTTTATAATTAATTTTATATTTATTTAAAATTTAGAATAATACCATGTTTCAGAGATGTTATTACATAGCATTACATTGAAATAAATAAATAATAAGTAAATACATGAAAAAAAATTCGAAAACATTAAGTAATATAAAATCATATTAAATTTAATATATATGGAAAAGTATTTTTTTCATATTTAATTATTTAACATGAAATAATTAATAGAAGATACAAATAAAAAATTATTTAAAATTATACATTGAAAAGTTATTTTTCAATATTTAATAAATTTAAATTGAATAAAAATAGACATAAATTTGTGAGTAATTTAATTTTAAATTCTATAATTAAACCAAAATAATCGTAAAAACATAAAACTCCACTCATTTTCCATAAATTATGTCAAATCCTTAAATGACCTAACCTATGTTATCACAAGTTTTTTCATTGGTTGTGGAATGGAACTCATTGACGAAACTTATCAAACTACTTTTGGATTGAATGTTGGCCTTTCAATGGGGATTTCTCCTTAACTTCATGACTCAAGGTGAGTGTAGTAGTAGGTCAGTAATAGGTTTATTGTGCAAATTTAAATGGTAACACATGAATTTGGTTTGAAAAGTGAAGAAAAGAGACTATTGGGCATGGAGTTTTTGATAGAAAAGGATATCTGCTAATCATAAGTTATATGAACAACTCTAACAAAGGTAAGATAGGTTTTGGTTTCTTAGAAAAATAATCATCAAGGCATGGTATGACACCATGGAGAATAAATATAAAAAATAGAGGAGTATGATTTCTGCAAATGATATCTAAGTTGAAGAACAAATAAGTATTTTGAATAACATGAACTTGAGCATTCAATATGTATTCCAATTCATAAATTTTTATTCAAAGATTGAATATTTAATAATCAAAGTCTTGACTAAGGAGAAAATAATCACAATAGAAAAACAAACAGGAAACCATTCACACATGAATCTTTGAAAGTTGCATATGTAACATCGCATATAGCAAATTATATTAATCTCAAAAAGTATACACAAGTTATATCTTTTTCAAACATTCCCAACCCTTGGTTCTCTTTGACAATCGACTTTATAGAACATTTACAAGTTCAATAACCATATTTTTAGACAACATTAATTACAAAGCCTCAATACCCGGGTAAAAGTCTAACTAGAATCCAATACATTGCATACATATTTCCTTGTTGTACTTGTTTTGTTTAGTCATAAAGAGAAAGATAATACGTTGAAACTAGAAGATGAGTTGTAGTTGAAAATCTAGTTGAAACTGAGGATAAAATCACTTGCTGATATCTTGCAACGAAATCTAGAGATGCATTGTTCTATAGCATAAATTTTTCTTTGCCTTCGTCAAGAAAGGAATATTCTCTTATGTCTTGAACTAAGACATCAAATGGCCACTTGGAGCCCGAATCCATCTTTATGTGTTCCAAACTCGTTATCATTGCTGCAAAATATATAATTTCTTTCCCAATCATTGACAAATTAATTGGAACATATTTTATGAGGATAAAAATCATGAAACACTACTAGATTAACTGTCAATGGTAGCTTAAAATAGACCAAAATTTGCGCTCACAATTTAATTGCCAGTTCCCACTCAAAATAGAACAAAATTAGTGCTGACAATTCCACTGTAATCTCTTAGTCAAAACATTTCAAAAAATCTCTTTTTCTAGGAAGATGCATGGCAACAACTACCTAACCTAAATAGGTAACAATTCACCCAGATTTGCAATGCACCAAAAGAAAATGGAAAACAGAGGATGGCCCATTACCCAAGCCCAAAAACAGAAGGGAAAAATGGCGAGAATCGCTGGAAGATAGTGAATAGGAACCTCTGACCACTAGATTTGATTGGTGCACTTTTTCCAAGACAATTCAAGAAAGACAAATTCAATTCGACAAAGGGGAAGATAAGATCAGATGGGAAAAATACGACAGACCATTTGAACCTTAAGGCAGCTTATGGTTATATGGAAAACCATGATAAACTTCAACCTCAGAAAAAATGGAAAACATTGTGGCCAAGAAAAATGTCGCACAAAATCACCCTTTTTTGTGGCTAACAATGCAGAGGAAGATCTTAACATGGGAAAATTTAAGCAAAAGAGGATTCAATAGACCTGGAGGATTTCCCCTCTGTGAAAAGAGTGAAGAAACAACAAACCACCTATTGAACGAATTTGAATATTCCAAAACTCTCTTGGAGTGGGCGGAGGTGGTTTTTAGAGCTTCTCACAGGGACAACGTTTCCATCCTTAAATCTCTTGAAAATTGGACAACCTACTTCTCCTCACACCCCACGGATGACAGGGCTTGGAATATCATCCAGGGTATCATATTCAGGGTTGTTAGGAAAGAACAAAATTCTTGAATCTTCATAGAAGAAAAAAATCCAGAAGAGAACATCCTCACCTTCATAAAATAGATAATTTGGGAATCTATAGCCATCTCTAAACTTCTAATCTTCAATGATCCTCCTCGCACTGTTGATCAAATGATCCTTAATCTCCTCGAGCTACTTCCTCCCCACCCCAAGAATACTAACTCTAGCGACAACAAACCAGGAAGCATGCTTCCATTGGCACCCTCTTGACAAAGATATCCTCAAATTAAATTACAATGGATCAACCAAAGGAAATCTTGGAGTTGCAGGTTTTGGGGCAGCCTTCAAAAACTCACAAGGAGAGATAATATTTCTATACGCGGTCAACCTGGGTATCAGTACCAACAGTTCTTCTAAACTCCAAGATCTAGAGCATGGTCCACACATTGCCAAAGCCTAGAGATTTCGACCGCTCATAATGGAAGGAGAATTAATGCTCGCCACACAAGCCTATAGGAAGCTTCAGCAAGGAATGATTGTCACTAAGGTAATTGAAAACTAGCGGCTCAAAAAAACCTTGCACCTCATCAACCAACATGTAGGAGGGATAAGTGGGTTCCAATTCTAGGCCGTAAGAAGGAAGGAAAACAACCTTGATGACAGACAAGAAAAAGAAGGAACAACTGGAAGCATGAGAGTCCACTCCCTCGCATGGAGGGATTTGACGGAGGGACTTCTCCACCAGGATTGTGAAACAATAAATAACATTGATTCAAGGAGTATGGGTCTATCTCAATAATGAGATCGCATGTCATTCTCAAGAAAAGGGATGGTACATTTCCTACATCACCTCATTATGATTTTTTTAGACTGTAGTCATCGCAATTCTTCGCATGAAGCAGGCCTTAACTAGTTTGTAGCATTCCCTCAGAGCCTTTGTCATCCACACCCATCGACTAGTACTGATACATGCTCCCTCATGACAATATTGTACATCCTACTCGAAACATTCAATGGCTCTTTCATGTCGACCCACTCCACCTATGAATATCCCATTCATCACCCTCTTCCCTTCTATTCTTTTTGCCCTAACACTATCACTCTCATCACCTTTGTCCAAGACTCACCCCCTAATCCCCTTTCTTTCCAAAGTATGGCCTCTCGGTGAAACTCTGACCTTGCTCCCCAGGGCGGCCATTGCTGTGGCCCAAATAATTCCAAGCGGGACAACTGAAGAAGGTAGCCTAGCACCAGGGCAGAGGCCTGAATGTGACGAGTTTCTCTTAATTACACAGTCTCAGTCAACCCTAAAACTCAAGATCACATCCATAGCCTCAACCTTCAGGTGCATAACATAAGATAGAGAGAGACCACATAAGTAGTTGATGCTAAAATTGAATGGATTCCTGACCTAAGCCTCACTTGTGCCAAGGAAAATTTTCACAACCACACCATTAAAATTTCTTGGAAAGTCAAGACAATTCTTGTGCTAGCATTACAGGAAATTTCAGAAAACACAAAAGCTGTGGAGGAGAGGTTAGATATTTTGAGTGATAAATTCACTGTTTAGTTTGAATTAGTCCACCACCATCACTTTGTCATGAGGGGGTCACCTCATTATGTTCTCCTCAAGCATCACATTGCTACAATGTAGGACTGTAGAAGGGGCTCTCCAAATGTCAAAAAAGGAACTATAGGAGCATCCACCTTTCACCAGGCTGTGACAGATACTCTTGTTAGAAGCACTTCGAAGAAACTCATTAGTATGGAGGATGAGCCTTTGGATGACACTACTTAATGGTAAATTGTCTGATGTTTTTTCTAGTTTTTTGGAAGGTTCCTTTTATCTACAGCACCCTCGATGTCAATTCTACTCTTGTGGTTTCAGTTTTTCAATCATTCTCAGTTACCACCCTTTCGGTTCAGGGGTTTTTTTTAGAAAAATTCACAGCACTCTTTCTATCCTCCAACTATCTTCTCAACTTAGAAGAAGTAGATTTTTTCTAATTATTGTAAACGGAACGCCAGACTCTGGCACTTGAGAATCCACCTCGCGTCATCCCACTTTGGTTGTAAATACAATATTTTTAATTAATAGATACTGTCTTACTCACAGAGAAAAGAAAAATTCTTCCAAAAAGAAGGCTGGCAGAATAATGATCAACATTGCGACAAAACCCTACTTCAGATTGCTTGCAGCCTCTAGTAAAAGGTCTACATTATTTGGTTTCCCTCTCTTAATCTTCTTGGTCTTGGGGCCAGGTTCTCTCCTCTTTTGACCTTTGTGCTTCTTATAGCTTGTAGTTTTCTCCTTGTTTATTATCAAGTATTTTAGGGGTGTATTATCTAGGTCAATCACATAATTTTCCATGCAAGGGTTTGGTTTGAGTTTGAACTTAAGAATTTCTTTGTTTAGTGGTTTGTTGAAACTGCTATTGAATTTCCAGGATGTCTTCGAGAACTTCAAGTCTGTCAAGCTCTCCATTGTGAAGTCAACTTCATTTACCCATAACTTCCAATGATTTAGAAACAAAAGAAATGGAAAGGAAAACAAGATTCATTTCACGATTATGCAGAGATCTTTAATTGAAATTTACCTCAAAAGGAAATAATAATGTCATGATAGTTCTGTGATGATTTCCTACTCATAAAATCTTAGGTATAGACAAGAAGGTGAAAATAAAAAATGGTATAATTGAAATCATGCATTCGTGGTATTGATAATAATGATTATCACCCTTTGGCAACACAAATTCAAACAAATGTTTATTTTGAAAAAATAAAAATAAAAACATGTCATACCAATTAATTGATCAATTCTATTTGTCAAATGATGATAGGTTGCATGGGAAACTAATGTGTTAGTGCCCACTTGTCTTGAAATTAAAATCTCTCTTGATGTTTGATTTGTCAACGCCTTCATTTCAAATTTTTGAATTAGCATTGGCAATTTAACTGTCAGCACACCTGAAATTTTTAATGAAAACTTAAGATTGCTAAACCCTTTACTCTAAAACTAGATTGTGATAAAACCCTACTTTATGAAAACATTGAATACAAAATGTCATAATAATAGGAATTTTAATATTGTTGTATTTGTAAGTTAAAAAATACTAATAATATATAGTTATATAAATTGAATGACATGTAAATGTTAATAGCTATTAAAACACTTATTTTATGTTACATCTTACATTGCCAATACTAAAAGAAAGATAAAAAGTCATAAAAACTAACTAAATTATAGCTTCATTTTAAATTATTATTATTAGTGATTATAAAAAAAATGAATATATGAGTTAAGTATATACACATTTGTTAGGAAAAATCAAGGGGGGACAGGGGGGAGTCAATCAATATTTTTAATTCACTTTAACTTTTAGTTGCACATTTATAATTTTGTATGTTCTCGTTCTTCATGTAACTCACCTATGTATGTGACTCTAGTGAATGGAAATAATGCAGATCGAGTTTACTTAATTTTTAATATCTTTCATGTGTGACTTAAACATTCCATTATTAATTAATTCACCTTCTAGAATGTAGTAAACAGATTAATCACAACATATGAGCATCACACATAGAACACCAATATTTTAAGTGGAGGTCCAATGTGGGAGAAAACCACTGTTGTCGTCATCGAGCTATCTTCTTTCTTATTATGTAAAGAAAAGAATCATTACAACATGTATTGGTGCAGAATCTTACTAGAATGTAGGTGCCCACTTGCAGAATTATAGAACCTCCACTTGTTGTCCAACACCCACTGGAAGGGATCTAGAACCCCATAATCATGTTTATTGGCTCCTATTTGAAGGGATATCCTATTCGCTTGTTGAACACTATAATCCCCAACTCTTTGTGGACCACGTTTTAAAATTTTTCACACTCAATCCACTCGTCAAGCAATCATCAGATAACCTTAGGCCACCTTTCATCAAATTTTCACATTGGGCTCACATTAATAATAAGCCCAAACCAGTATACCAATTTGAGTGTTGAATCAAAGAATTTGACTTCAATCAATGAATGATCGTCGAATACCGACTGAATCACTGAAGGAACTAAAAAAATGAGTATTGAATCATCATAACCAAATCATACAAATGCAAAATGAGCCATCATTATATCAAGCCATAAATCAATCCACAGAATAATGAGTCAGAAATCAAGATCATAACCAAATTGTCATCAATAAAGATGTAATATGCAACCATTATAAACCCTGATCAAATTTACTTCATAAATTCTATGTGATTATTCTAAAGCATAGCCATGTATGTATGCATTTCCTATGAATACAACCTACACAGATATCTCAAATCACTTGATGCTAAAACCAAATCATTGCATCATTTACTAAGTTATTGACATACTAAGTCATAATAGCAACTTAATCACAAATTAAAATCTTATAGCATCATAATTAACCAACATTCCAATCCATAATAAGATCAACCTATTCAACACTACTCGATACAAACCATGCTTATCAATACATCATTGACAAATAACAACAAATAGAACAAACATCATGAATTATGATCGTCAAGCTACAATTCAAACCCTAGTACTTAAATAAGACCTCCATAAAACAGATTTGTGTGTATATAATTCCTATGCATAACACCTGTGTATATATACCAACATACTCAATAAAATATCACAAAATTTATATGTGATTGTGTTGAACTAGATCTACGGATGTATGTGGCTTTACTGAAGAAAAACTTCGTACATATCTTAAACTACTAAATTAGATATTCACTACAAATAAAAACATACTTTCTACAAATATTACTATTAGATCACAAATCACTTCAAACACATTCAAATATACATTTCATCATTATATATTCAAATATAAATAAATCAATGAAGTATAACCATTTCTACTCTATGAACTTTTAGATCTTCCATATTTGATTCATCTCCTTGCTCCTTGGTGCGCACCTATCTTAGATCATATCACACATGAATGACTATTCACTTGCACAACTAACACCTTGATCTCCATCTTTTTATATAGTTTTCGCATTAGCCAATACCTTAGGTAAATCCATTGGTAATGTTGTTAGCATTTCTTGATGGGATCAAATAAACATTGTTGCCCCAATTACTATGGGAAAATACCATGGTAATGACCCTTGGTGTCCAAATGTCCATGGTTTAGATTATGTATGCTAATTTTAGTCACTAGACCTACATATGTATGTGATCCTTCTTCATAGGAACCATGTATGATTTTTAAACTTCACATTTTTTAACCATCTGTAGTTGATCTATGATTTCACTGTCTATATCCTTTGTACCAATATTTGATATCTGCATTACTTCCACAATCATCATATTATAAATTTGTTAACATGAAGGACCTATTTGTCAAGCAGGTTACCATCAAGGACAACACATTAGGCATAATGCCAACAATATCCCTCTCCAGACTTGATGGCAAACACTTTTTTTGTTTGGACACCACCTACAAATGCACCTGCAAACACGAAGACTTCTCTCCAATACCAAGTATTCTCTGCCCCTTTGAAATCAAAGTAAGAGTTCTAAACAACTTTCAATGAAGTACTTCTTGTGTAGTTTGACCTAATGAATATGAATATGAAATCTGCATATTGACCATGCTTCCTCTAAGCATATGCTGGAACTTTTAAAGGTATAAAATAAAATTTATGACTCAACCATATATGACCTTTCCTATCACCATGATTACATCAGTTATCAAACATATTTGGTTTACAAATTTTGCATCAATGTCCCAAAATAATGAGTTTACATAGAGGCGATGATCCCAAAATCCCACACATGGCTAAATTTTACAATGATTTACAACATGGAATTTTCATGACCTTTACATCAAGAGACATACTTATAACAAAAAATGGGGTCCTCAACAATAAGGTAGCAAGATCATGATAATCATCAGCAACCACCATACACCATATAAGAATTTGCAACATAATCATCTCATTGTAGAAACATAGATGTCATAATGACAATAACGTGAATATTATCATCATCAATATGTAAGATAAGAAAGTGTAGCATCAATATCTCGAATATATTCTATATGTGACCAAATATGCAATGCTTCCAAACATCTCCAATCATTGTGTAGGATAGAACCAATCAACAGTAGCATCAACCAACATAATTAATGAGCATATCATGTATATTTTCCTTATCAATGAAATATTTACTCATAATATGCACCATCATTAGACTAGCAATCCTAAAGAAACCATAATTCCAACAATTAACTATTAGAAGCATAAAAAATGATTTCCTTGAACCTGTGTCAATTCTTCATCATCAAATCTTACCATATCCATCTCATCAATCAAAAAATGCACCAAGGAACCATTTCATAAGGGAATCACCAACATACTACAACAAACCAATATCAAAAACAAAAATCCAATAATGAACTAATGGAAGCATATGAGAAGCTCCCCCTATTTGTGCTACTTATTTTCATTATTGATAAGCATACACGATTGTCTAGACCGAAGCCCGGTTATATACATAACAGTCTTTCATAAGATCTATGTACAAAAAAAATTGTTCATTTTTATATCCATAAGTCCCCCTGAACATGACATTCCTATTAGAAAATCTATTAGAATGAAGAGGGAGGAATCATTCACAATTTAAGTTTAATATATTCAAATGAATCACGTGGAAGAGGCCTAGTGAACAAATATGAAACTTGTTCCTTTGAAGGAACATATTCCATCTTGACTTTTTGCTCAAGAAATTTCTCTCTAAGAAAATGGTATTTAATTCGGATGTGCTTAGTTTTTGAGTGCATGATAGGATTTTTATAGATACATATGGCAATAGTTTTGTCACGTAGAATAGGTTACAGGTGAAGGACAAATGACTTGAATTCTGTGCAAAGTTTGGATCATCCATAGAAGTTGAGTACAACAAGAGGAAGCAACAACATATTTTGATTCAACATTCGATAATGAAATATAACTTTGGTTCTTACTAAAATAAGAAACTAAGTGAGGTCCCAAATAGAATTCTTCTTGACTAGTACTTTTGTGGTCATCATAATTACCTTCCGAGTTTACATTTGTGTAAACATGAAGTGCAAATTCTGGGTTTTTGGGATACCATAGACCAAAAGATTGAGTTCCTTGCAAATAAATGAATGTCCCCTTGACTTATTTTAGGCAGGTTTCATTAGGGTTTTCTTAGAATAATCCAACTATTCCAAATGAATGCAAAGTGTCTAGTCTTGTGTTAGTAAGATAAATCAAGATGCCAGTCATATATGTAGGAATTTACAAGGTAATTTCCTCAAACAGAACACCAAAAGACACCGCTCACAAACAGATCAAAGATCAATACACCAATATTCTTGACATGGTTAAAACACACAAAGAGGGAAACAACCAATGGCATGAGCCAATGCAGACACTTCAAGCAATTTATTAATAAAATAATGAAAATGTACATAATCTTCTCTCATGAAAGGCTAACCTACAAATGGCCCTCCATGCTCTTTAAATAGAGATCATGGACCAATCGAGTGTTAAGCCACTCATCAAGTGTCGGTAATATTGAGGAGAGAATGAATCGTTGGATCACTTCATGCTTAAAACATATCTTCACCGTCGGATTTTAAGTTACAAAAGTACATAGTAAAGGGACACACTTTACCTAAGTCTACACTAGACCAAGTTATACTTAACTATTTCCTATGTGCCGGAATATCCTAACATCCCCCCTTAAGAACAACTTGGGATAAGATTGAAGGATGTACAAATATGACATAATAGGAGAAGGAAGGAGGCACTAGAGCCTATTCCCCCCTTAGTGACAATTTCCTGAACTCCAACCATAGATCAAAGTTTAGTAAACTTCACCTCTGTGAGAGCATTTGTAAAGATGTCTACAACTTGATCATCTGTTGAACAAAATTGCACTTCAAGAACATGGTCACGAATGAGCTTTCTGATGATGCGCATGTGTAGTTCAATGTGTTTGCTACACTGATGTTGGACTGGATCTTTGCATAGTTGAATGGCACTTTGATTATCACATCAAAGTGTAGTCGGATGTTGCTACTAAAATCCAAACTCTGACAGGATATAACAATGCCAGAGGGCCTCCTTACTAGCTTCTATGGCACCATGATACTCTACTTTTACTGAAGAAAGAGAAATGGCACTTTGTTTCTTGCAAGCCCATGTAATGGGTCCTGAACCAAGAGTGAACACATAACCTGCAGTAGACTTCCAATCATTAGGGTCACCAGCCCAATCGGAATTAGTGAAACCAACCAATAGAGGAGATTCTTCTATACTGTAATGAATCCTAAACTGAACTGTACCTCAAAAATAACAAAGTATTCTTTTAGCTGCATTCCAATTACTTTCATGTGGGTTTTGCACAAACTGATCAATAAGACCAACAATAAAGGAATGGTCAGGATGAGTATGGTTAGATACAAAAGGAAATAATAAAGGAACACAATTTACTCAACTATACACTTGACCAAGATATACTTAACTATTTCCTATGTGTCAGAATATCCTAACAATAGATCTATATTTGGGTTGATTAATTATAGAAGAGTGATCATTTTGGATGAGAATTCATCCTATTACCATTGGTATGTATATAGGTTTATATCCTTCCATTCTATATTCCTTCATAATCTACTTCAGATACTTGGTTTGAGAAATAAATCTACCATCCTTAGTTTGGTGAACTTGAAGACCAAGAAAGTATGTTAGCTTCCAAGTATAGACATTTCAAATTCTTGTTTCATAGTTGAAGGAAATCCTTAACTCATAGATTCAATATTTCTTCCAAATATGATGTCATCAACATAAACCACTACAACCAGAAGTTTGTCTTTGTTATATTTCATATATAAATTGCCATTGGCAAATCCTTTCTTAAATCCTCGTTGGTGAAGATACATGTCAAGACGATAGTACCATGCATGAGGAACCTGTTTTAATGCATTTAGTGCCTTCTTAATTTTATAAAAAATATTTTTATCATTTCTATGTATGAATCCTTGAGGTTGTTCAATATAAACTTCTTATTCTAAGTCCCCATTTAAAAATGTAGATTTAACATCCATTTCATATACCTTAAAGTTATGAAAGTTGGAAAATACAAGAAACATTCCTATGGCTTCAAGTTTAGCTATAGGCACAAATTTCTCTTCAAATTATATCCCTTCATTTTGGGCATAGACCTTGAATACAAGTCTTGCTTTATTTCAAATTACTTCTCCACTTTCATTCAGTTTGTTCTTAAACAACCACTTTCTCCCATTTACATTCTTTTTATGATACCTTGGTACAAGTTCCCATGTATTGTTCTTTTCTATTTGATCATGTTCTTCATTCATTGCCTTAACCCAACATTCATTTCTTGTTTCTTGATTCACATTTTAAGGACCAATTGTGGATAGTAAGGTTAAGTGACTATACGATCCAAAAAAATTCTTCTAGTTTGTATTATTGATTCCTTATCACTTAGAATTTGAGATTTTGGATGATTTTTCTGAACATATCTTGATGGGGTCTTTTCTGACATACCTGTATTTTCATTTCCTTCTTTTTATGCTGCTCCTACAACTTCTTTGATTTTAGTAGGGATATGTTCGTCATCTGATTGCGATTCCTTTTTGGTACCTGTGGATGCTTCATTAATCACAACATCTATGCTTTCAACAATATTTTGGATCCTTTTACTATAGAATTTATATCTTTTGCTTTTGGAAGAGTAACCAAGAATAATTCCTTCATCAACTCTCGATTCAGAATTTCCAAGCTTATCATCATTTTTGTTAATGAAACATCTTCCTCCAAATATTCTAAAGTGTTTGACAGTTTTAGGCTCACCATATTGGAGTTCATATAGAGTTTTATCACTATTTACTCGAACATGGAATTTGTTAAGTATATCCACAATTGTATGTATTTCTTCTCCCCAGAAGGTGTGAGGTGTTCTTGACTCATCAAGCAAGACACATGTCATTTGTTGAATTGTTTTGTCCATTATTTATGTTTCTCCTTTTGTTTGAGTTTTAGCTATGGAAAACACACTTTTGATGCCACGCTCCTAAAAAAAATTGAAAAATTCATTTGATATAATATCCCATGCTCCATCATATCTAAGACATTTGATTTTAATTCCAATTCATTTTCTACCACAGCCTTGAAAATTTTATCAAATTCCTCATATTTATACCTTATTAATCCAACCCAACACATTCTTATAAAGTCATCAATTAATAACATGAAGTATTCTTGACCACGAGAAGACTCCTTTCTCATAGGTCCACATAAATAAGTGTGAACAAATTCAAGGGGTTTACTTGAAGTGCATTCTTTAGTTTTAAATTGAGCTCTGGATTGCTTACCAAATTGACATGATTTGCAAATACTATTTTTAGGTGGAGAAATGTCTTCCAAGTCATGAAATGCTCCCATATTGCTTGATTTGTATAGTTGAGAAAAAGTAAGGTGTCACAACCTTTTGTGCCAAATCCAACTTTCTTCAAATTTTCTCAAAAAAATGTGCTCATTTCCACCTTCTAGGATATAGACATTGCCTAGAGTTATGGTTTGCTTTCTTATGGACTTACCTTTATCCAAATTTCTCACTTTGCAATAATTTCATCTAAAAATAAATTCATGCCCTTGATCACACATTTGAATAACACTTAACATGTTATGTCTTAGCCGATCAACAAACTATACGTTCTTAGCCTTGACCTTTTCTTTTAATACCAAAGATTTTTTTCCTTTAATAGTGGTAGGTAAGTTATTACCAAAATTTACATTCTTTTCTTCCTTAATTTCATTAAAAGAAAAAAATTATCTCTTTCACTTGTGATATGCTTTGAACAACCATTGTCAATGTACATAGATTATCTTGATCTCCTGCATACAATGATAGAACACATTTTTTAGAGGAAGAAATTTTATTTTTCCGTACCTTGGGAGGTTGTATATTTTCCTCATGTTGATAAGATGAATTCATCCTAATTCTACATTCAATGTCTTCATGACCAAATCTATTGCAAATAGAACATTCAACTTAATTCTGAAGAGGGGAGAAAGCATTAAAATAATTCTTTCTTCTCTTGTTTCCATTATGTTGTTTTCTTTCTTCTTTGGTAATACTGATATGAAAATCACTCTTGAGTGACCTTAGTTGGTTAATTAATGAATGAAGGTATTACACACTCATGAGCTTGTGTATGTCTATGTTATTTTAGGCATCAGATCAATTAGATAGCAGAATACACAGACACTGGAAGAATGGAAAACAATAAGAGAAACACAGTAAGCAAATGCAAGAACACAAAAAATTTAATAAGGAGTTTACCCTATTCTCTAGGGCTATGTCTCTAGTCTAGCTTTCAGTGGTGGCTTTCCTTTATTGTGTCTGTAAAGAAGAGATTTACAATGAGGAGCTCAATTTGAGTCTCCTGAAATACATACTGCTTGGTAGGGTGGTTCTTTGATTCCCCAAGCGACTAGAGTGCACAGACTCTTTCCCTTTCCAAGCCTTGACCTCTTTGGTCTCTAATGGGAGGAGCCCAATATGGTTCTCAATTATCGACAAATCCTCACAAGGATATTCTTAAACCTCTCAATCCTTCTGTTTGGTCGATGTTTCCTTAGGTTAGCTAAGCTCTCTGTTTCCTACTTCCTACTTCGTTGTGTTTTCTTTGCTCTTGCTCTCTCTGTCTTTGTCTTCTCTCTTCTCTCTTCTTCTTCTTTTGTTCTATGTTTGTCTATTCCTATTCATTTAGAGTTCCCTGCCTCTACACCATTACCATCATCCATAGGGAAGTGGCCACTTCTCCTCTCACAAATTGTGCCAGCTCTTCCTTCACAGTTCGATAATTCAGTTACATTATGGAATGACTCATCTACCAACTCAGCGGTCAAATCAGACTTTAGAATTTTACATGATGCAGCTTAATTCCCTCGTCAAGTCTAGTTTCTCCATCAGGTGCAATCTCCATCGTCAGATATGGAGCCCCCAGATCCTATGGTGTTCGCTCATTTGGCGCGGTTGACTTACTTGACCATTAGCATGCGATGAGAGACAATTTTCTCTCTCATTTGCTGGACACGCATCATGCGCTAAATGGAATTGCTCGTTTTCAGCCAAATGTATTTACCACCCAAGGATGCCCTCGATATATAGCCGATTTTGGAGCATGGGACCCGCCTCTCACCTTAGCACTTCCCCCACAGTTTCTTGGCCTCCCGTGCGACTGAGTGCTCAGGGCCTTTCCTTGTCGAGGGGTTTTTCCCAGCGATGCGTGATTAGTGCTAAGTGCACGCTAATCGTGCATCATAAGTGGCCTCCGTTTCCCAATCCAGGCTTCCCAACTGCGAGTTTTGCCTCTTGCATGGTCTCCATCGGCCTTGTTAGCACGCTTTGACTAAGGTCCTTGTCGTTCCTAGCTCGCTACAAACTGCCACTATCCAGAGGTCTTCCTAATCACTCTTTGTTCATAAATTTCTAACATCTGTCCTAATTTGATACAGTCATGGTACTTTGATAATTTTCCATGGATCCAATTTAGATCATGGCATTCCCACTGAAAGGCTTTTGGAACACCAACTAAGTGAGGGTACAATTGTCTCACTTGTCCAATCTCTATCAACTTTGCATTGCTCAGCTTTGAACCCTTGAGCCCAATTCTGAGGTACTCAACATCTCCTCTGCTCATTGTCCTCACCTTCCTATCTAAAACTATGTCTCCCTACAGTTCATTGAGATATTCAGGTAGCAGGTCATAAATAGAAGGAAATTGACTTAGCTCTTCGGGATCCTCAATCAATGAAGGTTCAAACAATCTCAAGCAATCTGGATTTACGACTGAGTAGATGTGTATGTAAGCTGGTAGATCAAGGCACAAAGCATCCTCACCAATTTTCTCAAGTGTCTTGAAGGGTCCATACCTGCTATGTTTTAGCTTTTACCCTCACCTTTCATCCTGTCCTTGCTGATATATAGCCAGACTTGGTCACTAACTTGGAAACTATGCTCCATCCGATGCTTGTCATGCCTTGCCTTGTATCTGGCTTGGCTATTTTCCAGTTGTTCATGTACTATCTGTTGGATCTCTTGGATTTGTTCAATGAACCTAGTTGCCCTATTCACATCATTGTGTCCATCAACTGTGGTATCTTTAGCAAAGACAAAATCCTTGGTGTGAAACCAAAATAGATCTCAAAAGGATATCTCTATGTAGAAGAATGTTTTGCTCTTTTGTAAGCATGCTGCACATAACACAAATGTTCATCCCAAAGCTTAGGATGTTTGTTGCAATATCCTCTGAGTAATTGGATCATTGTCCTATTAACTACTTCTATTTGGCCATTCGTTTGTGGATGAAAGTTGTGCTCTTCTTCAGTTTGGTGTCCATTAGTTCCCACTGATTTGACCCAAACTTCCCACAAATTGGGTGTCTTGATCAGATACAATGGAAGCGAGTAATCCAAAATGAACCCATACATGTTCAAAGAACAGTTTTGCAGTTTGTTTGGCTATAATCTATTTATTACAAGGTATCAAAATACACATTTTGTTGAACCTATCCACAACAACATATAGGTAATCATGACTTTTCCTAGATTTAGGTAGTCCTCCAACGAAATCCATGGAAACACTTTCCCAAGGGTGAGAAGGAATTTGTAATGGAGTGTACAAGCCTAGTTTTCTATTGTTGGGCTTGCTGTTAACACGCATAGTACACCCTCTTGCATATCTAGAAATTGTCTCGTTCATTTTTGGCCTATAACAAAATCTTTGCAGTTGTGCAACTGTTTTACTTACCCCAAAGTGACCTGGTATCTGAGAAGTGTGTGCTTCTCTAATTATCTTTACTCTTCTAGTTTTTGGAATGCATAACTTCACACAATGATATAAGAGTCGGTCCTTTACATGATAATCTAATTCTTCTACTTGTTTTCCTTGAATTAAAGTTGCATATACATCCTTAAGTCTATATCTTGAGCATATTGTTCAATGTAGCTTTCATGTAGCATAGAATTATGCTTAAGTATAGTAGATGAATTTATAATGGGTCTAGATAGCATGTCTGCAACTTCATTATGCATGCCCTCTTTATATCTAATGACTAAATGAAACTATTGTAGAAAACCCATCCATATATAGTGTCTTGATTGCTGCAACTTTTTTTGGGAGTGTAGATATTGGAGTTGTTGATGATCAATATGTATTACTGTCTCTTTGCCCATTAAGTAATGTCTCCACTTTTTCACGCTCTGAACTAATGCATACAATTCTTTATCATATGTAGGATAGTTAACTACTACAGGATTAAAAGTATCAGAATGATCACATATGGGTTTACCATGATGTGTCAACAATTCTCCCATCGCATAGTCACTGGCACCTATTTGGATCTCAAATGGTCTTTGAAGATCAGGCAGTTCTAGTACAGGTGCTATACTAATCTTTTCTTTCAAGGTGTTTAATGCTTTCTGCTATTTGTCTCCCCACTGAAACACCTTGTTCAATCCTGTTAAAGCATGTAAGGGAGCTACAATTAAGGAAAAGTTAGAAATGAACTTCCTCCTATATTGAGCTTCTCCTATGAAGCTTCTAACTTCTGTAGCAGATTTGGGTTTAGGCTAGTTTACAATGACTGCCACCTTAGAGGGATATATCTTCAATTCACCACCCCCTACTATATGACCCAAATAATTTAGAGATGTTTCGCCAAATTCACATTTTGAGAGTTTAACATGAAGTTTTTCTCTTTTCAAAACATCTACTATCTGCTTAACGTGCTTTAAGTGTTCTTCCCATGTTTTGCTAAAAATCAGAATGTCATCCAAATACATAATAAGAAAATAATCAAGAAAAGGTCTGAGTACATCATTCATTAATCTCATGAAAGTAGCAGGAGCATTACTTAGGCCAAAAGGCATAACCAACCACTCATACAATCCCTGCTTTGTTTTGAAAGGAGTCTTCCATGCATCTTGTTCTACAACTCTGACCTGATGGTATCCACTATGCAAGTCTAGCTTGGAGAAATAAACAACTTCTTTCAATTGATCTAAAAGATCATCTATGTGAGGAAGGGGATAACGATTTTTTATTGTTATCTTATTTAGTTCTCAGTAATCAATGCACATTCTCCACGAGCTATCTTTCTTTCTCACCAAAATGAATGGTGGCCCACATGGTGATTTGCTAGGTCTGATCAACTGCTTCACGAGCAAATCCTGAACCTGCTTCTTGATTTCACCATTCTCTAAAGTGGACAACTTGTACATTCTAATGTTAGGCAATGGAGCATCTTGCTGCAAAATAACATCATGCACTATTTCCTTTTTGTGTGACAGACCTTTAAGTTCTTGAAACAAGATATCATACTCTGAAACAACATTTTCTAAATCAACTTGATGTTTAGCATTACAACCTTCAAATACATTGGTTTTATCGGCTTTCTTTTCCTTTACAACCATCAGTAAGAATTGTTTGCATGAATTTGTCATTCTTTTCATCTGCCTTGAGTTTATGAGAGTAAAATTATTCTTCAGCTTATGAGCTCTTACAAAGTATTTGATTCCATGTTTAACAAGTAGATACTTGTTCTCAGCTCTATAGAAAATAGCTTTCCTATCATACAAGTAAGGACTTCCTAAAACAATTTCACATATATCCAAAGGAATTATGTCTAACTCAACCTCATCTACAAATGTTGACCCAAAAGAAAACTTGAGTTTGCACTGTCTAGTCGCTTGTAGTTGTGCTTTATCATTTAAACATCCTAATGGGTATGGTTTCTTGTGAGGTGTAGTTGCCAATCCAAACTTCTTTACACTTGTTTCAAAAATCAAATTTACTTGTGAGCCACTATCAAACAAAGTGAAAATATTTTGATGTTTGGAAATAAATTGAATATGGAAAAGCTCATGTCTTTTTCTCTCATTTTCTTCATCAATAGTAGGTTGTGCAGAATTACTAGTAGATGCTTCAGAATTCTTTCCTCTTATACATGTGGTTGCAATGGTTATTTCATCTCCTGAGTCTGACCCCAAATATTTCTCAATAGCTGCAACAGTCTTCTTCTTCTCGCCCTTAAACTTCTTAGGTCTCAGCTCTAGATGCAAAATCTAACAATGCTCATCATAATGCCCATCCTTTTTACTGTGAGTGCATGATGCCTTGCTTTTCTATGCAGTGTTAGCCTTCCTTGCTTTCGATTTCTGCTTTCCTTTATCCTTATTCTTTCTTGTAGTGGGTTGGGATGATCCCCCAACTTCTGGATTTTCATTCTTTCCTCTAGCTTCTAGATGAGTAGCTTGTACAGATACCTCATCTATACTAGTGGGATTAAACATGGGGATAGCATGCCTCATGTAGCTGTGTAGACCACCAATGTACTTCAACAGAGTCCCAAGTGAGTCCAATGAGATTCCTAGAATCAATGCTCTCTTTCTAAATTCTTGATTATACCCTTGCACATTTCGCCCTTTCAATTGTTGAAGAGTTTTCCAACTCATCATGGCTTACTGAATGTAGGCCAATGGATAGAACTACTTTTTGATTGCGAAAACAAATCCAGCCCAGATAGAGATAGCCTTACCATGTATTTTCATGTCAGCTTGGGTCCTTCCTTCCCACCAAACCAAGGCAGTCCTTCGAGGCGTAGGCTCACCAAGTGCATCTTGCTCTTGTCTGAGTCAATATTCTGCACTCTGCAATAAACATCAAATTTTCTAATCCAATTGTCCAGGTTTTTTGCATTCAGCTCTCCATCATATATAGGTAAATTGAATTTAACATCTAGTTTGATCAAATATGCTTTGTTTTTTAGGCTACCAGGAGGTGTGAGAAAGCCTTCCTCTTTCCCTTTGCCTTTTGAGTGGTAAGGGGAATGTGACTCATCTTCTTGTTTGCCTGGCTTATAGCCTGATAAATCTTCATCCTTTTGTTTTCTAAAGTCCCTATACATTTCTTCTACCATGGACTTTATGGCTAGGAAAATATCTATGAATTGAGGGTCTAGCCCCATAGAACCTTCCTTTGACATTATCTTCCGAGGATAGACTCTCCCAATTTCAAGATTAGTTTCAACCAACTTTCCTTCTCCTAATTTAAGGTTTGATCTAGTTAGCATTCAACAGCTACACCAACACAAGCTTTTCTAATCTTAATAGCCTAAAGATCTGATACCACTTGACCTAAAAATCACTCGTGAGTGACATCAGTTGGTTAATTAATGAATGAAGGTATTACAGACTCATATGCTCATGTGTGTCTATGTTATTTTAGGCAACATATCGATTAGATTGCAAAATACACAAACACTGGAAGAATGGAAAATAGTAAGAGAAACATAGTAAGAAAATGCAATAACACAACAGATTTAATACAAAGTTCACCGTCAGTGGTGGCCTTCCTTCATTGTGTCTTTAAAGCAAATGTTTACAATGAGGTGCTCAATTTGAGTCTCCTGAAATAGATACTGCTTGGTAGGGTGGTTCTTGGATTCCCTAAGCCACAAGAGTGCACACACTCTTTCCCTTTCCAAGTCTTGACCTCTCCGGTATTTAATGGGAGGAGCCTAATGTGGTGCTCAGTTACCGACAAATCCTCACACGGATTTGCTTAAACCTCTCAAGCATTTTTTCTGCTCGATTCTGCCTTCAGTTAGCTCAGCTCTCTGTTTCCTGCTTCTTGCTTCACTGTATCTTCTTTTCTCTTGATCTCTCTGTCTTCATCTTCTCTCTTCTCTCTTCTTCTTCTTCTGTCCTTTGTTTATTCATGGCTTAAAGCCAATCTGTCCTTGACTATTCAATTCCTCTTTTACCACTTCGGTTCGCCTACTGTTTTTCGTTTGGAGTTCCCTACCTTTATGTCATCGCCATCATCCACAGGGAAGTGGCCACTTGTCCTCTCACGAACTACACCAGCTCTTCCTTGACAGTTTAGTAATTCAGTTACACTATGGAATGACTCATCCATGAACTCATCAGTCAAATCTGACTTCAGAATTTTTATTTCGTGGCTTAATTCCCCTCTCAAATCCAGTTTCTCCATCGGGTACATTCTTTGTTGTTAGATATGGAGCCCCCAGATCCTATAGTGTTCGCTCATTTCTCATGGTTGACTTGCTCGATCGTTAGCACGCGATGAGAGGTAGTTATCTCTCTCATCCACTGGACACATGTCGTCCGCTGAATGGAATCGCTTGTTTTCAACCAAATATGCTTACTGCCCAAGGATTCCCCCGATATACCACCGGTTTGGAGCACGGGACCCGCCATTCACCTTAGCGCTTTCCCCATGGTTTCCCATCTTCTCATGCAATCGAGCGCTCGGGGCCTTTCCTTCTCGAGGTGTTCTGCCTAGCTAATCGTGCATCAGAAATGGCCTCCATTTCCTGATTTGTGCTTCCCAACTATTAGTTTTGCCTCCTGCATGGTTTCCATGGGCCTTAGTCAATGTGCTTTGACCGAGGTCCTTGTCATTCCTTGCTGGCTGCAAACTGCCATTGTCCAATGGTCTTCCTGATCGCCCTTTATTCATAAATTTTAAGGTCTGTCCTGATTTGATACAGTCATGGTACTTTGATAATTTTCATGGATCCAATTCGAATCAAATACCCATTTTATAACCTACCCAATGAACTTGTTTGTGACCAAAATTGTGATAAGTGAAGCATCAACCATTGAAGAGTACTTGGGAGTATAATTCCTTTTTTATTAGCTTTCCCTTTGTTCATGAAAAGGTTGTTTTTCCTAAGAATAGTTTGACCCTTAATTCTTTTGTTGAGTCCTATAATTCTGATGATTGCTTCCTTTTACTGCATTGACGTAGATTTTTGTACTTGTTTCAAAAGATTTCATGGGTTTTGATGTTTCACCATTTTCATTTGTTTGTTATCGAAGAGCTATCTTGATTAGTGGAGAACGTTGAACTTTAACAATTTATTCTAAAGTTTAAGGTCCTTTAGAAAATCTAATATTTAGAGATTTGTTTTCTCAAGTTCCTTCCTTAGGCCCACAATTTCAAGTTCTAATTTTTCACAATTCTTGTCCCATTCTTGGACATGTTTCTTCAAATCTTATTCCACTAATTTAGGTTCTTCTAAACAAATCTTCAGCTTAGTTATTTCTTCAACAAGGGTGTTTTCGTTATACATGTTGATTTCATTTTCTGGATTCTTGTTTATGATGCTAAGTATATCAATTTATTCTACAACACCATAAAGACATCGCCACACTCATATACACATTGTTCTTGGAATTCCATAATTAATTGGCAATATTGATCTGATACGTCACCCTCATTATTGGAAGATTATTCATTATATTCATGAGTATAAAAAATGTTCTTGCTAGTAAAACCTCTTTTAACATAATTCTTTGAAACATTTTTTTGTTTTTCATGATTTTATTTATAAGGAAACCTAGCGAAATAGTGACCTACTCTTCCATAGGAAAAACATTTGAAAGGAAGGATACCTTTGAACCTTTTAGTCCCTACTTGGAGGTTCCTCAAAAAATTCGCTTCTCCTTCATCTGAAATGTAACTTGTTTCCCTAGGCTCTTATTTTTATTTTTCTATGTTTGTGGCTTTCAATTTTTCTTCTCTAATACTTGATGTATGCCCTTTTATTGTCTCATAAGCTCTCAATATCCCTTGGATTTATTCAATAGTGAGATTCTTCAAGTCCACATTTCTTCAGTGGTAGAGACTTTGGAATCAAACTTTGGGTTTAGTGATCTCAAAATATTTTAAAAAATAGTAGTATCCCTTATTTCATCACCAATATTTTTCATTGAGTTGAATATCTCGTATACTCTAAGAAAAGATCATGCAATTATTTCATCATCATGCATTCTAAGAGTCTCATACTCAATTCTATATGTTTAAAGTTTAACACCTTTTACCTTAGTGTCATGTTCATAGCTTTCAGAAATATTATCCCATATTTCTTTTGCACTATTCAACTGCATGACTCTCGAAAACTCAGATTCAACCAAACTTCCCAAGGTAACATTTAAATCCTTTGCATTGATATCGTATTATTTCTTCTCTGCATCATATGTGGGAATAAACGTTGTGTATTGATATCCACCTTGAACAATTTCCCATACATCATCTCGTACTGCATATAAATACATTTTATTATACTTTTCTGAAATATAAAATTATTTGCATTAAATAAAGGTGGCTTGATAGCAGATACTCCCTCTTGAATTATGATATTGATAGATCTCCCTTTAAGCAATCAAGATTCTTCTGAGAGACTTTCTTTGATACTAATTGTTAAGAGAAATACTAGTGGGGGGGGGTTAGTGGGGTGAATTATTATTTTTATTTCACTTTAAATTTAATTTGACATTCATAATTTTTTGCAATATTATTCTTCAGGTAACCTGTGTGTGTACATGACTATAATGAATGAAAACAATGTATATCTACTTCACTTAATTTGTCATAACTTTCATGAGCTAGTTAACTTAACCATTACATTATTAATTCATTCATTATCCAAAATGTAGTAAAGAACCAATAAATCATAACACATAAGAAACACACATGGGACACGAAGATTTTAGGTTGAAACCCAATGTGGGAGAAAACCACCGATGTCGTCATCTTTGTATTCTTTCATGTTATATAAAAAAAATATTCATTACATCATGTACTAGTGTAGACTCTTACCAATACGTAGGAACCTACCTATAGGAGGCTACAACCTCCAATCAATCTCCAACACCCACTAGAAGGGATCTACAACACCCTAATATCATTCACTGTCCCCTACGAGAAGGGAGCTATAGCCCCCTAATTGTGTTTACCAACTGTTGCTGGAAGGGAGCTCCTACCCCCTCATCGAAGACTGTAATCATTAGCACCTTATGAAAAACATTTCATAACGTTTCACACAAGATGCACCTATCAAACAATCATCAAACAACTTGTAGGACATCTTTCATCAAATCTTCACACTAGATCCACATGAAAAATAAGCCCAAAACAGGATACCAATTTGAATCTTGAATCATAAAATCTGAATTCAACCACTGAAACACGACTAAATACAAATTGAATCACTGAAGTAATTGAAACACTAAATAATTAATCATCATAACGATATCATAAAAATGTAGAATGAACCAGAATTATATCAAACAATAAATCAATCAATAGAATAATCATCCAAAAATCAAGATCATAGCCACATTTGTATCAACATAGAAGTAATTTGCAGTCATTACAAACCTTGATCATCTTTACTTCATAGTTTATATGCGATTGTTATAAATCATAACAATGTATGTACACATTTCCTCTAATTATAACCTACGTACAAATATGAAATCACTAAATGCTAAAACTGAATCACAACATCATTTACTAAGTTACTGACATACTAAGTCATAGTAACAACTTAATCATAGACTAATATCTTTTAGCATCATCACTAACCAATGTTCCAATCCATAAGGATATCAACCCAGTCAACACTGCTAGATATAGACCATGCTTATCAATACATCATTGATAGAAAATAGCAAATAAAATGCACATCATCGACTATCATCACCAAGCAACAATCGATACCCTAGTACATATATGTGACCTCCATAAAACATATATGCATGTGTATGTGATTACTATGCATAAAAACCATGTATATATACCAACATACTCAATAAAACATCGAGGAATGCATATCTAATTGTGTTAAACTAGATATGTATGTATACAACTTTAGCGAAGAAAACCAACCTACAGATCTTAAAATATTGAATCAAATCTTTGCTACAAATCACAACATATTTTCTGCAAATATTACTATTAGATGACATATCACTTCAAACACATTCAAATATATCTTGCATCATTAGATATTCAAAGATAAATAAATCAATAAATTATAACCATTAGTACTCAATGCACTTTCAAATATTCTAGATATTAGTCATCTTCTTGCTCCTTAGTGCACACCTGTTTCAGATCAGATCACACATGAATGACTATTCACTTGCAAAACTAACACCTTAATCTCCATATTCTTATATAGTTCTTTCCTTAGCTAATATATTAGGTAAATCCCTTGGTAATGTTGTTATTATTTGTTGACGAGATCAAATAAACATTCTCACCCCAACTGGGCAAATACCATTGTAATGACCCTTGTATCTAGATTTAAATGGGTCAGATTATGTACGAGACTTTTACTCAGAGGACTTGCATATATACATGACCCTTCTTCACAAGAACCATGTATTCTTTTCAAACTTCACTTTTTTTGTCCATTTGTAGCTAAACTGCCATTTGTCTGTTCATATCCTCTATAAAAATATTCTTGATATCTTCATTAGTTCCACAATCATCATATTATAAATATGTTGACATCAAGGATATATTTGTAAAGAATGTTTCCATCAAGGACAACACATTAGCAATAATTGCAACAACATTTACAAACAAAACATGTAGAAAAATCTTAGCGATGGAGATTCAACCCAAATTTATCATGAAGATTCTTAACTTATAGATAGAATTTATTACACACCATGGGTCTATACTATAGTTTATCCACAACCCATGCCCAAAATATCATAACTCATTTTCTAGTCAAAATATTTTACATATATACTATTTAAATATAATTTATAACATTTTTTAGTTAAATTGAAAAGAGAAAAGGGCATAATCATGTTTGAGCTAAATTTCATCATTTTATTGTGACTATTACTACAAATATTCCATGGATATTTCATAGAGGCTAAATCTCTACCATCTGCTTGTTAATTATATTATATATATATATATATATATATATATATATAATATATATATATATATATATATATATATATTTCTTATGTGGATAAAGATGTGAAGCAGTGATTAGGGTTTCTACAACTCTGTAACTAATGATGAGTTCTAGCAGCTAAGAGTATAAATTTGTTGAAGGAATTGAAGATCAAACCCTATTTTTGTATAGTTCCATTGTGAAATATAGATATGTTCTTCTGGTTTTCCAAGAAGTCTTTCGTTTTAATGCTTCTTTAAAAGACGATGCCTCAAGTGTTGATATTTTTTTTAATATGGTTTGGTCTACAAATTTAATGGGATTTTGTTGTGATTTATTGATCTCCATAAGTGGATTTCAGATATGTGGAAACCCCTCTTGACTAATGTTTTGAATATTTACCCCTTAGCTTGGTTTTTTTTATGGGTTTTTACAGTATTAAGGATAAGTGGAATATTTGCGGGTCTAGGCCTTGATTTTGGGGTAGTGCTAGGTTTTTCATGCATCCTTGGTATCTTGCATTTGATTCAATTACGACATTAATCTCCACAACTCCTATTTGGGTAAGGAGGTTGAACCTTCCCCTACATCTATGGAACCTCCTAGCATTATCTTCCATTGGTAATGCATTAGGGGAATTTTATTACTGTAGTCCATAATTTGTAAAAACAATTGAAACCACTTATGTGAAAATATGTGTTGATATGAATTTCAACAAGAATTTTCCTACTATGATTAATTTGACAGCTCAAAATGTGTCTGCTCACTAGCTAGATTATGAAAATGTTTCATTTCGATGTCAAGCATGTTATGAAATAAAGCATGTGATCAAAAGAAATTGAAAAACAATACATTCCAGATTTATAACTGAAGGCTCAAATGGGGGAAGGAGTTGAGAGAAAACATCACATGATATGTAAATAAAGAGAGATTCAGGGTATAAAAGAAGCAAAGGAAAAATAGGAAAAGGTTATGGAAAAATAATATTCACTAGAGAAAACAATAACTAGCTAGGAAGATGTGCAAGAGGATGATTTGGATTCAATGATGGTGGGAGTGGAACATTCCCCAATGAAAGTTGAATCCCCCTCTAGATATTCAAGGAAAACTTTGATAAAAACAACTTCTTGGGGAAATCATGGAAATAAGAAAGAAACATAAGACAACAATTCTCACACGTCGAAGAGTGATGCATCCGTTACAATGTAAAATGTGGTTTGGATAAATAAGGAAAAAAATATTTTACTGAGGAAACTCAAAAGTCAATCAAAATTAAATCAAAAGTAGTAAAAATGGAATCTAAATATATATGGACTTTAGGAGCCTTTTAGATAAATTTTAGCTAGAATGAAACTAATTTTTTTGTATCATAGTGTAATCACTTGAGGGATTGGATTGAACCTTTATGCTCAATCTCAAACCCACAATGAGTATTGGTAATTTTGAAGACATGTAATGGTTATGGGTTCGATCCTAGATTTATTTTTTAATAAAACTTTCATACACATTTCTTTGAAAACAAAAATTATTGATAAATATTAGTCACTAGCAAAATTGATAGACTTCAATCCATGATACACATTAAGGTGCTTACATTACGAATATTAAAAAAATATAAAAATTTAACTAAATTATAACTCTATTTTAAATTTCCATTATTTTTTATTCTAAAAAAAATATATAAATTAACATAGTACATAATAAAAAAACCATGTACCAATATTTTACCCATCAAATTGCGCCCCCCCCCCACCCCCCCCCCCACCCCATCCCCCCTTCCCCCCTTCTCCCCCCACTTTACCAAAGACCATACATTTTTAATAGGTAAATAGTTTTTGTTAGAATACCATTTCTCAATACCATGTCTCATTAATACCACATGCCTAAACAAATATATTTCCAAGGAAAACTAGAAGTGAGTCAAAAGTAAATCAAAACTAGTGAAAAATGGAATGTAAATATATCTAGATCTTAAGAGTCTTTTAGATAAATTTTAGCTACAATAGAACTATTTCTTTTATATCATGGGGAAATCACTTGAAGTATAAGATAGACCCTTTGTGCTCAATCTCAAAACCATAATGAATATTGGTAATTTTGAATAAATGTAATGGTTTTGGGCTAGAGGATAGATTTATTTTTTAATAAAACTTTCATAGATGTTTCTTTGAAGAAACAATTATTGATAATTATTAATAACTAGGAAAACCATATATATTAAATAACTAGTAAACATTGATAGGCATCAATACACGATAAACATCAAAACACTTACATTACCAATATTAAAAAAGTATAAAAATTCAACTAAATTATAACTCTATTTTAAACTATCGTTATTATTTATTACGAAAAATAATTAATATATGGTTAACATATATACATCATAAAAAAACCAAGTAACAAGATGCTTAACGATCCAAATTCACCCCCCCTTTATCGAAGACCATACATTTTTAATATGTAAATAGTTGTTGTTACAATACTATGCCTGAATACCATGTCTCATCAATACCATATGCCTAAACTAAACATAACTCATTTCATATGACATTGTTTAATATGAGATTTTTTTTTTCAATTTATTGATTTAATTAAAAGAGTAGAAAGAGAATATATACTTTTGAAATAAATATCAACCTTTTATGTGCAACTACCAGTACGAATATGCTATAGTGTCTTATAGAATTTAAGTCCCTTCCATCCACCTAATAATTATTGATAATTAAATTAAATTTATGGAAAACCTATTCCAAAATATACATGCCTATCGGTATAATTAAATTAAAATTATGAAAGCCTTATTCCAAAATAGACACACATGTAAACATCATAAAGATAATATAAATATGCAATGAACCTACCACTAAAATTAAATAAGGACGAAAACTAAAAATTTAGCATAGTATATTCAAGTATAGATCCATCTCATCCATTTATCTAGCAAGTGCAATAAAATCTCTTTAGATCCAAACTTATTTTAGAGTGCAAATCTTGAAAAGAGTTTTCATCTAGAGAGATTGATGAGCCCTGAATTGGGTAACTTATTGAGCTCATTTTGCCTAATTGTCCTTGTTCAATCCTCCATTTTTCATAGATTATGCATGTTTTTTTAGTATGTTTATCTTGTTTGAATGAATAAGGGTGGTCACTCTACTAGGGAGGCTAATACGTGGTTATTTCAGTTTTTTTGCACAAGTTTGGAGCAAAACCAAGCAATCATGGGACAGGTGATAGCGAAGCTTGAGGTGAGGATACATAGGGTGGTTGTCTCTGGCATTAAATGACCCTTCCTTGAAATCTCCACCCTCAAACTCCGAGCTCAACAGGCCACCAAAACAAATCTTAAAGGCAGCCAAGCAACTTTGGGAAGAGTGACTATTTACTGCAGCTGGAACAGCCGAGTCCTTTGAATTTGGGAGAGCTGCTAGGCCCCACGTAGTGTATAAATAAGAAGGCCTCAGCCTTCGTAGTTTACTTTGGGAACTGTTGTAATTTTGCACTAGAGTGCTATCATTTTCCCAGCTCGTTTTCTTGTAGCTACTGCTCTATAACTTTCTTGTGATGATTATTTTTGGATAATGAGAAGCAGTTCTATTTGCCATCAGCTCTAAGTTTTTTATAGTAGCCTATAGCTCTTGGGGTTGGGCCCAAACTAAGAGCCAAGGCCTCCATGTATTGTTATTTGTTTTTGTGTCTTTGCAAAATAATTTATGTTTAGTAGATTAACAACTTGTTGATTACATAGGTCATGGTTAATGATCAGATAGGATTTTTCATGCTCAGATTTAGTTGATAGATTAGTAACAGGGAATATCTCCAGGAAAAGGCCATCAAGCACCTCTGATCTCACCTCTCCCTTAGTGGGATCATGAGCTGGGACAAAGGTGACATTGCTACCAACAAAAACGTTGTTTTGCTTTGTCATACAATTCTTAGTGTTGGAATCCTCATTTGCAGATGCTGATATTGGTAATGTTTAAATGATTTAGTTGATGATTGCTTAGTTTCATAGTATTTCACGCATTTCATTTTGAATCAACTTATGTTCATTTCCTTTTTCTGTTACTTAGGTCAGAATAGAGTGAAGTAACTAGGTCATACATTTTATAAGTGTTTGTTTGTTTAGTTTGAAAAAACACTTGCAGAGTACCTATTATCCTTCCTTACCTACCCATACTCCATTAAACCTAACTGCTTCATCCATCACTTAGAACCCTTACCTTGCATTTGCCTCATTCGCTTACTTTGCCATGATTCTCATCCTCTTGTGTAACATCATTTCATCCCTCCTTGAACAAATTTAACCATATGCGCCACTCCTCAACTCCATCCTCCGAGTCTTGAACTCCCCTACACCCCTATTTCACCTCCATACTCATTCCTCCACCTTTTTCCCTCCATTCATGCTCCAAAATCCCATTTCTGAACATCTTGTAGAAATTCCAGACATCCTGTAGAACCCCTGCAGACTTCCTGTAGAAGCTTAGAAAAGAGGTTTCTTGATGGCCAAACTCTGTGAAAGTCTCAGGAAGGGTGCTAGGTATCCCTTATGCCCTCTATGAGCCTTCCCTACCTCTTCCAAGCATTTCCCCTTGCCAATCCACCTCTGCACAGTAAAAAACAGTGAAAGCACATGCATGATAATTCTGACAACTTATTCAAAAATACAAAAAGATGGTTCTTTCAGATTCTACTGTAGACATAGCTTAGATACATGCATTTCATCTTCTTAGAAGTCAATGGTATCTCTCCCAGTAACTTGCACCCTCTTTCTTGCATCAGTAGAGCTAGATGGTAAAATTAGGGTTTGCTAGGGTTTGTGTTTGCTTTCAGCTTTCCAGTTTCCTTCTACAGATAGATTAGCTTCCTTCGAGTTAGCTTCCATCCATCAGTTAATCAGCCTTTTATCAGAGCTCATATAAGTTGTCTTGAGCCCCTAGAAGACTTGTGCCAGCTGACCAAGTGACAATTGCAGCAAGAGCTAGTACTTGTGCATACAACACCATCACTTCCAAGTTTGTTACGAACTACCGGGTTGATAAAAGTAAAGAAGGGAGTCCCTGGAGTTGCAGTATTATTGATGCAATGGTGCCAAAAAGAGTGGTGAGCTCTAGTATTGCAGCAACATCCAACGGTTAGGACTCCCTTCTTTACTTTTATCAACCTGGTAGTTCGTAACAAACTTGGAAGCGAGTGTGCTGTATGCACAAGTACTAGCTCTTGCCGCAGTTGTCACTTGGTCAGCTGGCACAAGTCCGTTAGGGGCTCAAGCCAACTTCTATGAGCTTTGAGAAGAGCCTGATTAACTGATGGATGGAAGCTAACTCGAAGGAAGCTAATCTATCTGCAGAAGGAAACTGGAAAGCTGAAAGCAAACACAAACCTTAGCAAACCCTTATTTTACCAGCTAGCTCTACTGATGCAAGAAAGAGGGTGCAAGTTACTGGGGGAGATGCCATTGACTTCTAAGAAGATGAAATTCATGTATCTAAGCTATGTCTACAGAATAATTTGAAAGAACTATCTTTTTGTATTTTTGAATAAGTTGTCAGAATTATCATGCATGTGCTTTCACTGTTTTTGAATGTGCAGAGGTGGATTCGCAAGGGGAAATGCTTGGAAGAGGTAGGGAAGGTTCAGAGAGGGCTTAAGGGATCCCTAGTACCCTTCCTGAGAGTTTCACAGAGTTTGGCCTTCAAGAAACCACTTCTATGAGCTTCTACAAGAAGTCTACAGGGGTTCTACAGGATGTCTAGAAGTTCTACAGGATGTCTATAATTTTCTATAGGATGTTCAGAAATGGGATTTTGGAGAATGGATGGAGGGAAAAAGGTGGAGGAATCAGTATGGAGGTGAAATAGGCATATAGGGGAGTTCAATACTTGGAGGATGGAGTTGAGGAGTGGCACAGATGGTTAGATTTGTTCAAGCAGGGATGAAACGATGTTACACAAGAAAATGAGAATCATGGCAAAGTAAGCGAATGAGGAAAATGCATGGTAAGGGTTCTAAGTGATGGATGAAGCAAGTAGGTTGGATGGAGTATGGATAGGTAAGGAAGGATAACAAGTACTTTGCAAGTGGTTTTTCAAACTGAACAAACAAACACTTATAAAACCTATGACCGAGTTACTTCACTCTATTCTGACCTAAGTAACAGCAAAAGGAAATGAATAGAAGTTTATTTGAAATGAAATGTGTGAAATACTATGCAACTAAGTGATCATGAACTGAAGAATTTAAACACTACCAATATCAGCATCTACAAATGAGGATTCCAACACTAAGAATTGCATAAAAAAGAAAAACAACGTTTTTGTTGGCGGCAATGTCACGTTTGTCCCAGCTCACGCTCCCACTGAGGGAGAGGTGAGATCAGAGGTGCTTGATGGCCTTTTTATGGAGATATTCCTTATTACTAATATATCAACTAAATCTGAGCATGCAAAAGCCTATCTGATCATTAACCATGACCTATGTAATCAACAAGTTGTTAATCTACTAAACAGAAATTATTTTGCAAAGACACAAAAACAAATAGCAATACATGAAGGAGGCCTTGGCTCTTAGGTTGGGCCCAAACCCAAGAGCTATAGGCTCCTATAGGAAACTCAGAGCTGATGCCAAATAGAACTGCTTCTCATTATCCAAAAATAATCATCCCAAGAAAGTTATACAAAAATAGCTACAAGAAAACGAGCTGGGAAAATGACAACACTCTACTGCAAAATTACAACAGTTCCCAAAGTAAACTATGATGGTTGAGGCCTTCTTATTTATACACTACGAGGGGCCTAGCAACCCTCCTAAATTCAACGGACTCAGTTGTTCCAATTGCAGTAAAAAGTCACTCTTTTGGTGGCCTGTTGATCTCGGAGTTTGAGGGTGGAGATTTCAAGGAAGGGTCATTTAATGCTAGAGACAAACCCCATACGAATCCTCTTCTCAAGCTTCGTTGTCACCTATCCCATGATTGCTTGGTTTTGCTCCAAAACTTGTCCAAAAAACCTGAAATAACCACGTATTAGCCTCCTGAGTAGAATGACCACCCTTATTCATTCAAACAACATAAAAATACTAAAAAAACAAGCATAATCTATGAAAAATGGAGGATTGAACAAGGAAAATTAGGAAAAATGAGCCCAATAAGTTACCCAATTCGGGGCTCATCATCACCCCCTTGAAAAATGGGTTGCTCATCCTCTGAGCAACTGGTCCAACTCATCGTCCTGGATAGCCTTGACTGCCTCCCTCACATCTCAGGCCTCTGAAGTGATATCTTCTTCGCAGTCATGAAATCCTACTTCGCTTTCCACTTATTCCCACTGCTTGTGTTGCTCTTCTTCTTTGACTCCCTCTAACAACCCCAAAAGCAAGGGAGGACTAAATTTGAGGCCGATCCAGCTGACCTGAAGATTCTCCATGGATTGTTTGTAGAGAGGCACTCTTGCCAAGGCCTCCCTCATCCTTGTGGGGGTGTGGTATTCTCTAATCTTTAGGCTGTGGGACAGTGAATTCCACCTTTGGCAGCAAGCATCAACATAGTTATCCCCCAGCAGTCTCTCCATGTCCTCAAAATGGGCTATGGCTTGGGCTTGTCATCCCATGTAATCTGGTAGGGCCTGAGGGTCATTGGCCAAGTGCTGGTGGGTGGATATCAATGCTAAAGGATCCTCCAGTTTTGCTCTAATCAATAGTGGCTCATGTACCTCTCTGTTCATAATGTTTTGGACCTATGCTGCTCTCTTTTCTTCATGATTTAGCCAAGAGGCCATGGCCATAAGTTGTACGTCCCCTACCGCATCGTTAGGATCCCACGAGTTTATGTTGGGAAGGACCAAGTTGTGTAGGTAAAACTCTGATAGCTTGGCCTTGTCTTCGGATGAGCTGCTGTCACATAGAGCCATGAATTGAGAGTAGTTTTGAAATGGAGTGATACCTCTCTGTGCCAAAGTGTTGATCTAAAAGTGTAACCATTGATCCTTGAGGTATAGGGCATAGGATTTGGCTGGCTTCCTACACTACAAAGCTTCCATCGCCCAACTAGCCATGCAAGCCAGTTGGGCCTCCTTTTCTTGTACCTGTTGTTTCAAAGACTTTATCTCCAGGCCTGCTTGCAATTCTTTTTCATGTAGCTGTCGTTTCAATGTCTCAATTTCAGCCTGCGTCCCTTCACTTCTCTGTTGTTCATCAGGTGTTTCATTGGCTATTGTGGGTTCCTCCTATTGTTGTTCTCTGCCCAAGGTGTGGGACCTATCCTCCATAAGGTGTCCCTGTAACTGCAGCTGCTATTTGAGCAGCTCATTTTCTTCCTGGAGCTTGGCCTGCTAGCTGCTTTCTATATGTCATACCAAAGCTAATTCTTTCCTTGCTTCTTTGAGCTATTCTTCCAAAGGACCTATATCTGCCACACCCTTGGCCTTGGTGATTTTCATCCAAATGTGGGTCCCCACTCTCTATTCCTCCAGTGCAAAGAAGAGCGGCACTGCAAATTTTTAGGGAATTATCCTTCCCGCCTCTAGCAAGTTGTAGTAAGAGCCCAGGTTGGGCTGGGGGTTCGGTTCCTCAATTTTCTCAGTCTTTTCCTCCTCTTGGGATGATGTAGCTACCTTCTCTTCCAACTCTTCGATCTCTTTTAGCCTAACCAATGTATCTTGTAGAATTGTCTCAGCATCTTGTAGAGAGGCCTTTGTGTCCAACATTTTCATTCTTTCTCTCCACGTGGATGTCTTCGAGCTCCCCCGTTCATAAGTGATGGATGCCTTGGAGGGAGACCTTTCCTTTTGTGTAGCTGGGGTGTCTACAATCGTGATTGGTTCTTTTGACGGTGGCTGGCATCTGCCAGTCTTTATCCTCGTGCTCCTTCTTGCCATAAAATACATAGAAGGCTCCCTTTTTCTCTTCCCTTTTTGCTCTGGGATTGTGCTTAAGGCAACCAGTACTGCTGCTGCCTTTCTGGCCAAGATCCCCAGTGATTTCTCCTTTTTCTTCTTTGCCTTCATACTTCCTGTAGAAAGTCCTATGCTCACTATTTTCTGGCTTCCTGTAGAAATGGTTTTGTAGCTTCCTGTAGAAACGATTTTCACTATTTTGGCCTGCTTGGTTGGGGGTGCCTTCCCTTTCAATTTTGTTATGGTTTCCTTGGGTGTTCCATCAATTTCTTGGACTTTTTTAGTCCTCTCTGCCCTAATTTGCAATTTTTTCTCCCTTGTTGTTTGTGCCTTTATTCGACCCACATTTTTGGGCTCGGCAGCTTGGCCTTTCTCTTGTGTCTTTTCTTGTTCTGTTTCTGGTGGTCTGTCCTAGGTTCGCTTACCCTTGGCTTTCTTTTTGGCTTCAAGGTGTCTCCCTTCTTCACTACTGGATGAGGTGAGTTCCTCAGCCAGAATTCTTATATCATCATCTTTTGACATATTACAGAAAATTTCCCAGGAGAGGGGGACATTGTAGGTATGGAGGCCATCCTCTACCAGAAGCTTGATGAGCCCATGATGGGCTAGCTAATTTGGTGTCCCTTCCTTAAGTTTTGTGCCACGTTCAATCAATGATTACAAGAGAAAATAGGGGATGCTTAACTTCTGCTCTGGGAGTAGATCCAACCCATGTCTGTTATATACCTAGGGGAGATAATATGGGGTACCTCCCTTGGTACCCCATATTATCTCCCCAATGTTATATACCTAGGGGGTATAATATGGGGTACCAAGGGAGGTACCGCATATTATCCCCCATAGGTATATAACAATTTCTTAGTTCTTTTAGCAACCGAAAATGATAGCCGTAAACAATACTGAACCGCCCCTCACAGGTAATGTATTTCATAATTTGGAGGTTGGATTCAATCCACAGAGGATGTAAACTAGCCCTCCTTACCCCGTTCTTATCTTCTGCAAACTGTTCCTCTGGTAGGAAGAATTCTTTCATTGATTTTTGGCCTAGTCCTCTCTCCTCTTTGCTCCAGGGCATCCCCAATGGCAGGTCAGTGACTCGGCTAATGAATTCAAGGGTTAGCTTTAAGGTCAACCCTCTGAAATTCAAAGTGGCCAGTGTCTTTCATTTAGGTTGCAGAGACAACAAGAATTCTTTCGTTATTGCATCGTCATGTCACTAAATTTTGTCATAAAATGCCATCTAGTTTGCACGGGTGAAGAGGTCCACTACTGCGGGGTGTTCACGCAATTTTCTGGAATCCGAGGGTTCCTTCGTGATAAACCCTCCTGGCATGGTGAGAGTACTCTTTTTTGGCTTGTGCTCTGATCAGAAAGGGATATTCTATTTATGGTTTCCTCCCCTGAACTCTGAAGATAGTATCCCTCAAGTGTTTATATTTCACTTTGCACCAATTCCCTGGTTATACTGCTGTTGGCCCAAAACTCGACTGTCAAAAGGGAATTAGACTCCCATAGACAGAGTGCAGAGCTTAATTTTTGTCCCCAGCATTCATTTAACCGCATAAAATTCACATTCTTCATGCACCAGTTAGCCCTCACAATGGTTTATTGTTTTTATAGGAGGAATTTCTTAACAGGAATCATGGAGGAGAATTTGACGTAGAACCAACTGAAAAATTTCATGTATCATATAGTCAAACTACTGTTCTTGACCCACAGCCAGACTTGCTTCTAATTCTCCTACTCCAAACAATTTAATTTACCACCTTTTGAAATATCATGCATGGGAATGGTGTTTTCGATCCTACCTCTCTTCGAAACTCCAATTTCGATGCAGGCAGTCGAGGTTTCTCTGCTCTCGAAGGCTATATAGTGTTTCCTGTAGAGCTCCTTCCTGTAGAGAGCTTTGCCAGGTACTAGAAGATGTCACGGTGCTTCTGAACAAGCCTGGAACATGGGAGGATTCTGAAATGTGCTGAGAAGCTCAGGCTAACAAACTGCAAAGGAGGAGGACATGTACTTTGCTGAAAATGGTTGCAAGTGTAAATGACAGTGGTTCATCATGAGTTCTCGGTCGAGCAATTTCGAATTACACCACAATTCCTGGTGAGGGGGTGAGGTGTCTAGCCTGATCCATTAGCCAACGTCACAACCATTATGTTCCTACGTGTCTCTGGCTTCCATTACTTCCCCTCTGCCATTAACCACCGCACTCTTGTCAGTCCGCCGATTTCCTGATTGGACACTTCCCACGTGTCGGCTGCACATCTCTTTGGCATAACCAAGCTCATTTGGATCCCACGAGGCCATTTGACTGACTGTGAGTGGCCAGTTGACTGGCCATTGAATTCGTTCAATCCGCACCATTTCACAGACATGAAATTTTCAGAGTATAGTCTATGCAATTTGACGAATAAGGTTAGACACTTACCTATGTGGCCGTGGACGTGTTCTACAGGCTTCAGGACGTGGAATGATGGCTTTTCTCATTGCTGCTTTGTGCACAGGCACTGGAACTCCTTCTTTCATTGGCTGATGTTATATACATGGCTTTGGGACCCGATCCTCTGGTCGTAAATGCTGCATGCACAGGCTTCGTCTGGTTTCAGCTGTTGAGGAGGTGTTCACGTCCGAGCAGAGCTTGTTGCATGTTCCCTGTGTCAATTTCAGCTACTATTGTTGCCATAGTATGTACTCCAGATGGATCGGTTGCTATAGGATTCCTGTAGGACATCCTGTAGCTGCTTCGCCTCCTAGGATGCAGGCTAAACAAGCAGGGCTACGTTCACTGATGAAAAGTCTAGGTGAAGCTTGAACGGGTAGTGTGTGTGAGCCTTTGTTGCTTGATTTTTTACTTGAAATTTTCCTCTTTTTCTTTGTTGTCAACCTGAGGAAAACATGGTTTCTGAAATGACTGTGCAGGAACACACAACCAAGTGGGTGATAGAGGTGTCAAGAGATGGAACAGGGCACCACATGGTGTTGGATTGGATAGAGTCGTGGCCTCAGGTCTAAAAAACTGATCCCAACCATCAGATTCCCTCTCAAACTTTAATTTGACTCGTCCGAAAGTTCTACAGGATGTTTCTTGTAGAAATTAAGGACTTCTTGTAGAAAAGCCTGTAGCTTCCTGTAGAAAAGACTGTAGCTTCTTGTAGAAAGCTTATAACTTCCTGTAGAAGGCCCAATCTCAACCTAAATGGAGGGGGTGTCTGAAGGGGTGTCCTTGAGCCTGGTATGGACCCCTATCATCATTTTTTGCACCCTCCTTTCTTGAAATGTAGGATGTCCTACAACCTGCAATTACTTCACAGAGAATAGTTCTCTTTTCTTTTGTTTTTTTTTTTCTTCCTTTTTTTGTTTTTTTCTCTTTTCTTTTTTCTTTTATTTTTTCTCTTTTTTTCTTTTTCTTCTTTTTGAGGCAGCGAGGGTACCTCAAAGAGGTTTTCACCCAAGGATCTTTTTATTCCACACTTTTTTATTTCTCTAGGGACAGCTGGGGCACCTCCATGAGGTTTTCACCCTCACTATCTACCTTGGGCACCTCAAAAAGATTTTCACCGAAGGATCTTTTTTATTTTTATTTTTTATGATGAAAATGTGGGTGGAATAGGGGCAGAGCCCTGCTCCACTACTAGCACTGATTTTTCCAAAGTTTCAATGAACTCCTACCTCGAAAGAGGTTTCCTATAGATCTCTAACCGATGCCCATTGACAAGCATGGGGATGGCTTCTTCATCAATGGTCTGGATAAGGACTGAGCCATTGTCATTACGCTTCTCCACTGAATATGGTCCTAGCCATCTTATCCTCAGCTTTCCTTTGAAATCCTTGTATCTTGATTCATACAACAACGCCCAATCTCCCGCCTAGAATTGCTTTTCATTAAGGTGTTGGTCATGCCATATCTTCCTCTGAAGTTGGACTACTTCTGAGTGGAGGAGGGCCTGCATTCTTTGTTCATCTAATCCACTCAGCTACAGTAATATTTCACGTTGAGCATGGCTGAGATCTAGGTCCAGTTGAGTTGCCACCCTCAATGTGTTATACTCGAACTCTATGGACAACAAAGCTTTCTTCCCGTAAACCAGCTCATAAGGTGTGAAACAGGTTGTAGTTTTCCAAGTGGTGTTGTAGGCCCAGGTGGCCTCAACCAAGAGACTGCCCAATCCTTTCTGCTGTTGCTTACCACCTTAGTCAAAATCCCTTTCAATGCTCTCTTAGTGACTTCCACCTATCCATTTGCTTGGGGATGATATGGGGTGGAAGTCCTGTGCTTGATCTTGTGATGAGCGAGAAAATCTTCAATCAGGTTGGAGGTGAACTGGCTTCCTTGATCGGTGACCAACTCTCTTGGGTAGTCAAACTTGTAGAAGAAGTTTTCCCTTAAGAACTCAGCCACTTTCTCTTCTGTCGTTGCCTTCATTTCCTTTGTTTCTGCCCACTTGGTCAGGTAGTCGGTGCACACAATGATGTAAGACCTTTGCTTTGAAGGAGGGTTGATAGGTCCCACGAAATCCATGCCCCACTTCTCAAATGGCTCGAAAGTCACTTGAGGTTGGAGGGGCATTTCATCCCTTGGAGTAGGTTTCCCCATCCTCTGACATCGGTCACACTGGATGATGTATCTTCTGACATCTTGATGAAGAGTAGGCCAATAGTAGCCAGCTTGTAGAATTTTGAAGTGGTTCTTTTTGCTGCAAAGTGGCCTCCACATGGCCCTTCATGACAGGTTAGGAGGATGTCAAAGACTTCCTCTTCCCTAACAAAATGCCTCAAGATCTGATATGTGACAAGTTTAAATAGGTTGCTCCTGATCCAACTGAATGGGGCACTCTTCCTCATGATTTTTCTCTTCTCCTTTGAGGACAGATGTAGAGGGAATTGTGTTGAGACCAAGTAGTTTGCTATATCCGCAAACCATGGAGAGAGTAATGAGATAGAAAACAAGTGTTCATCCGGCATCTAGTCATCCACTATCCCTTCCTCACTTGCAGGCAAAACCAATCTAGGTAGGAAGTCAGCAACACCATTTTCCTTACCTGGCTTGTCAACAATAGTCAAATCAAATTGCTGCAACAAAAGTAATCATCTAATGATACGAGCATTGACATCAGGTTTATTCATTAAATATCTAATCGCAACATGATCAGTGTGTACAAATGTTTGATAACCAGTGATGTAGTGTCTGAACTTGTTTAAGGAATGGACTACGGCCAGGAACTCTTTCTCGGTTACCGTATAGTTCATCTCTGCCTTGGACAGGTTTTTGCTAACAAAGTATATGGCACATGGCAATTTCTCCTCCACCTGTCCTAAGGATATTCCTATGGCTTTGCTCGAGGCATCGGTATGGATGTGGAAAGTTAGGGCCCAGTTTGGACCTCTCAAGATCGAGGCAGATACCAGCTCACCTTTCGACTCATCTAAAGCCCCCTGGCAGTCATTAGTCCATTTAAATTTGACATATTTTCCTAAGAGGCTAAACAATGGCGTGGCTAGCTTACAGAAATCTTTGATGAATGTTCTATAATATCCTGCCAAGCCTAGAAAACTCTGAACATCTCTCACCTGTTGAGGAGTTGGAACCTTCTAGATGATAGAAATTATGTTAGGATCCACCTGCAATCCTTGCTGGGAAATGGTACGACCTAGCACGGTCCCTTCAGTCATCAGGAATTCAAATTTTCATGACTGAGGGATAGGTTCATCTCAATGCACTTTCTTAAAACTTTTCCCAGGTTGGACAAGGCTTCTTGGAAGTTAGACCCATAAAGGGTAAAGTCATCCATATAGATTTCCACCGAATCATGAACCAACTCAGCAAATATGCTCAATACTACTCTCTGGAAAGTGGCAGGAGTGTTGCATAGCCCAAAGGAAAGGACTTGGTAGGCAAAGGTACCCCATGGACAAGTGAAGGTGGTCTTATCTTGGTCTTCCGGGCTGATTTGGCTCTGATTATACTCGTTAAACCCATCTAGGAAAGAAAAGAACTTCTTCCCTGCTAGTCCATCTAACACTTGATCTATGAAAGGCAAAGGGAAATGGTCTTTCTTGGTGGACTTGTTAAGTTCCCAATAATCTACACAGATTCTCCACTTCCCATTCTTCTTGGGCACAAGCACTATAGGTGAAATCCACCCACTATCGGAGATGGGGTAGATGAATCCTGCATCCAATAACTTTTGCAATTCCTCTTTGACAATGTCTTTAAGGGATGGATTCATTCTCCTCTAAGGCTGTCTGACTGGTTTACAGTCCTCTTTAATGTAAATATGATGGGTATAGACCAAAGGATGGACTCTTTTCATTTCCTTATAACTCCGGGCAAAAGCCTCCAAATGGCAGTTCAACAAACTACACAGCTCCTTCTCCTGGGAGGGAGATAAGGAGGAGTTGATCTTTAAGGTTCTTTCAGGACCAAATTCCACACTCCTAACTCTAGGAGAGGTCGAATCAGTCACACAGAGGTCCACTAGAGCACTGGCTTTGGTATCTTCCACCAACTCTTCTAATGACAGTACACTAGGAGGCGGATTTTGAATCAAATTCTCAATCAAGTCATCCTCAGTTTGAGGGCCTCCCCTGGTGACTTCTATGGTGCACAAAGGTGCAAAGTAGACCTCATCCTCATCTCCCTCTTCCAACCAGAGTGGTAAGTCATGTTCTATCAATGGTTGGGAAGGAGGATAAAGGACTAGATGCTTAGACATAGGCCGATTCTTAATGGTCATGCTTCCAGCTTGACAACTGATGTAAGCATCCGCAGTAGCTAACCAAGGCCTTCCGAAGATGAGGGGGTATCCAGTAAGTTTAGCCTTTGGCTCAAGGATCAAGAAGTTAGTAGGGTACTCCCAAGGGTCAACAGAGACCATGACATCTTCCACAATCCCTTCGGGAGTCACGGTGGAGCTGTCTGCTTACTGCAGTACTGTCAAGGTCTTCCTTAGGGAACTTTGAAGGTTGAGTTTAAGCATAGTGACCCTGGTCAACACATTAAATGTAGTCCCTAGATCAATCAAGGTATGGGGGATTATGGTGCCATTGATGTGGACATTGACTACAGGACTCCCACGGTCCAAATATTTTGAACAGATTACTTGCCCCAATATCAGATCGGACAGTTGTCCTATGACATTGATAGTCGGGGCATCTCTCTTGCGCCTGCCTAGGTGCCTAGAACACTTCTCCTTGATCAATTTTTTGTATATTGGTACATCGTTTATGGCCTCGAGAAGTGGTATTTTCACACACAACTGCTTCAGTTCTCCCAGAAGTTCAGTCTCCTCTGGGTTTGGTTGTGTGGTTACTGTTAGTCACTCAGGAAAGGGTGGAATGGCTTTGGGTTCACTTCCCTATTTATCTTCTGTCTCCTCTAGAGGAGGAGGTTGGTGTTCTCGAAGGACCTTCCCAGATCGCAGGCTGATCTCCTGGATCTCCATAGCATAGGTAGGGCATGTTGTTTCCCCAATATATACTTGTTGAGCCTATTTGTTGTTGGGGTTCAGGTTCGGTTGAGCAGGCATCTGGAGTTGTCTTGGAGGAGCAGGAGGTAATGATTGTGGTTGAGCCGGTGGTGGAGGTAGAATGGTAGGAGGAGAGTTGTATTGGGGCCTCCACCCTGGTTCAGGTGCATTCCACCGAGGTTGTGGCTGGACATGAGAGTGAAACGAATGAGAAGCAGGTTGAGTATGGTATTGAGATGGATAAGACCAAGGAGGAGGTGCGGACCATGAAGGATGAGCAGGGGGTCCCAAGAAGGTATATGAGCACGTTGGCTGGGGTTATAATAAGCTTGGGATGTCCCTTGCATCCCCTGCTGGTAAGGTCTGGGCCCAGGTGGCCTCCTTTGGTTGAGGAAATAGAGAGGTTCAGTAGTCACCTCAATCCCTAGGTACATGGCTTTAAATCGGGGCAAGGTTGGGAATTGGTTGGTGGGGTGGTCTTCCTCACAAACGAAACACGCCTCTAATGAGTGCAATAGACACTCATTCTTAGGATGCTTCCTCGTACATCTGGGACAAAAATGGCCAAAGCCCTCTCAGCTTCCTCTTTCTTTTGTTGAATTCGGAAGGTATCAAGTTATATGGCAATGGTCTGTCTCATCTCACTTTTGAGGTCTTCCATCTGATTAGCTAACTCATGCTTAGAGAAGGTGGTACTAGCTGAAAGTGGATTCATCCTTCCTCTTTTCCTGGCTTCCCTGGAATGGTTTCTAAACATAGTCTTTATGTCCTCATAGGGTAGTTGGTAGATGTCCCCTCTGCCTAGCAAGTGAAGGTATCTAGCAGGTCTTCAGGGACTCCTCGGACCAGAACCACCTTCAGATATTCAGGGTCAAGTGTGCACCTGTCCCGTTTATAACTAAGCCGGAACCTTTGCTCGTAGTCTTCTAAAGACTCATCATTTCCCATGGTCATCCGAAAGATTTTTCCCTTTGTTTCCTTTGACCTACAGTAGTCCCGGTATCTGTTGTTAAAGGCTTGCTGCATCTGAGCCCAAGTAGTGATACTATTTCCAGGTAACCCCATGAACCAGTCGAATGCTGCATCCTTGAGGGTAGAAGGGAAGACTTTCAACTTTTGCTCGTCCTCAGCATAGTCATAAGTTCGACAAAGGACAACAAAATCAAACACGAAGGTATCGGGGTCTTCAGTGGTCAATCCATGGAAGTGAGGTAAGGCTGAGGGGATTATGTTTTTCATTTTCATGTCCCCATTGTTCTCTCAGATGGGAAAAGAACCTTCTATTCTTTGGTTATCTCCCATACCGTCTCTGCATTCAGCCATGGTCTCAAGAGGGATGTTCTCTTGCTCTTCTTCTGTTATAGGATCTTTGTATATCTCAGGAGGTTCACCTATAGGTTCTTTTGGATCATAGCCACCAAAGAAGAGAGAAGGGTGACTCTCTAATGTGGTGGGGGTGTTGGGTAGGAATTTTCCGGTATTCTCTATTCCTATGAGGCATGAAATGAAAGATTTTTCACTGCTTTTGTTTTTTTTTTTGCTTGTACCTGCAAAATTGAAAATAGATTGAATTCCAACTAACTAAAATCTATCTTGCTAAAATGAAAATGCAGAATTGAAATGAAAGAAGGAAAGAACTAATCTATTTTGCTGAATTGAAATTATAGGAATGAAATGCTAGGCTACGCTTGCGAAATTGAAATTGCGGAATTGAAATGCTACTTTACGCTTGCAGAATTGAAATGCTAGTCTAGGAAAGCAGGAAATGTCTAGTCTACTTTTGCGGAAATGAAATTGCAGAATGGAAATGAAATAAACTACTTGGAAGAAGGTTGTAGAAGAAAATAGAAGAAAAGCAGCAATCACGAATACTCTGACGCTTCCCTGGCAACAACGCCAAAAAGAGTGGTGTGCTCTAGTATTGCACCGTTGTTGTTGCAATACTGGAGCACACCAAAGATCACTCACTTGGAGAGATTTGACCTCTCTATATCCATGTTTAAGATTGATATATATATATGCACTACAAGGAAAATACCTTCTCAATTTGGAAAAAAAAATTCAAACAAACATTTTCTAAAACAAGCGTTTGTGATCGCAGATGTTTTAGTGGAGATTATAACAAAATTTCATCACAACTAAAAAAATTTGGGTGGTTGGACATTTTAGCAGAGGTTTTCTATTGTAAGTGGGAATTACGTCAATAGGTTCATTGCATTAGATCCATCATAGTTTTGTAAATAAAATTCTGCCTCTTATCAACCTCGAGCACTACTCCAGGTGATCTAAGGACCAATTCATTGTCATTTACATCCTTTGTAAGTTTCATTTTCTTACAATGACATTGATCTCTTCCTTCGTTGTTGCTCCTGGTATAACATTAAACATGTATGAATTAATAGATTGTTTGAAACATATAATCTAATATTTTTAAGTATATTATTAATGAAAATTTAAGGTAATGACAAGTAATAATATGTTTATTTGGAAATATTAAAATGGATCTTTCACTTTTTTAAGGTTTTAGTTTGAAGGGATAATCAATGAAGTTTTATTAGTCATAGAATTGCATTTTATTTAATAATTTGTTACATAAATCCCTTCAAATATTTTTTGGCATTGTTGGGCATTTTAATAATTTCGCACTTTTATCCCAACAATAACTATAAGTTCCATTTTCATTATAGGTTCCATTGTAATAGCCATTTGACCTTAATTTGTTATGGAATTGTTGGGAATTTTAATAGTTTGGCATTTTTATCCTAGCAATAAGTATAGGTTCCATAGTAATTATAGGTTCCATTGTTATTGTCTACATCAAGGAAATAAAATTGTTATGGAACATTGGAAATCAAATTATTGTTATGTTATTTGGAACAATTATTTCCATAGTTATTGTCTAGATCAAGGAAATCAATTTGTTCATGTTATCTGATGGTCAACACATTTTCTTTGATACTGTGTTTGGTCTTTGGAAATCACATATGCCTAGGTCCCACCACCTATTGAATGTTTCTCACTTTAGCAGCATTAATTTCTTACAGTTATAAATTTATTTGGAACATGCTCCCTAAGCCTCATGTAAAGTATAGGTGGATTTGTTCACATAACAAGGCCATGGATAGATTAATTAATTTATTTTTTGAAACATATTATCTAATATAATTAGGTATATTATTAATGAAAAAAAAAACTCATATTGAATAGTATTTTCCCATTCACCTAATTCATCCCTCGACAATTTTTTGATCAGTGTTTTACGCTCTTTGCACATCTATTAGAAATAATCTTATCGAACATCTTTACTTTGTGGCTCTGCTTAACACACACTAACCAATGCATATTAGTTAAACTTACATATAGTTCTAAGATATTAATTTTGTAAAGAATTTACAAATAACTTGCATTCTCCAATTTTTTCGATGTGGTATCATTGTGTCGATTAGTATTTTTGTTACTTGACACCTTCTCAGACAATGTTTATCAATATACAACCTGTAGCATTCATTGTAGAAGGAATTAAATATATTTTATAAATAAATCAAATAATTTTCATCCAAAAAGAGCTTCGGTAACTAGTGCATTTATATGAATAAATGCACTAGTGAGTTTATTCCATTAAATTCATCCAAAGTTTAAATTTTTAATATAATCAAGGAAAAGTAATTTTTTAACAGTGTGACTTGGAACGATAAACATACTGAAATGATTTAATAGTGATATTTGGTAGATACATGTTGATTTGTTATATTGCATCGAGAACAATGATTAACAAACTAGAGAGGACCAATAGTGTTATAAATTATAATATATCAGTGTCTTGTATTACACAGGGTGCACTGGTGCATTATATTACATAGGGCACAGTATGCAACCTATATTTGTTTTAAAAAAATCGACAGAGCTCACACGGTTTGGATCTAATTCAGTAAGTGATTCCCCTACTTTACATGTCAAATGCTCTATATATAGTAAGTACACAAACCTATTAAATATAAAATCCATAAAATGAAAAATCCTAATTGTGAAGTGGTAGAGGAAGTTAAACCCTAAGGTGAAGTTCTGCAGGAAGAAGCAAGGTTTTTTATATTATATATATATAATATATATATATATATTATATATATATATATATATATATATATATATATATTATTATTATTTTATTTTATATTATTATTTTTAATTAAATTTAAATAGGAACAAAGAGAGTAATTTTTTTACAAGTATGACAATAGTAAATTATTTATTATACATGTTTTTTTTTGTTTGAATTGTTGAATAAATCTAACAAAAATTGTAAAAAAAAAATAATAGTAAAGTTTAAAATTTTTTACTATCTAGGGTTTTGGGTGAGTCCACCATAACTTCAAATTATGATGTCTTGCTTCCAAAATATTTTGCTGCTCTAGAATGCTGAGAGTGTGTCTCTCTCGGAAATGATTTCTCTTTTAATTAAACCCTAACATAAATTGTAAATTTTTTATTAGTAAAATAAACAATACAATTTAAAATTTTTAATATGGAAGATTTTGATTGAACCACCGTACCTCTCATCTTTCGACCTTCTTAATAGTTTTGTTGATCCTAAGGATTCTACTGCTACACAGTAACCCTCATATGTCTCTCTTGCAAATCACTCCTTTGATATTTCAGGAAAAATAATGAAATAATGAATAACTTTTTACTATTTAAAACACTGCATGAAATTAGATTTTGAAAAATTAATTGTCACTGATTTTTTTATTCTGGGAAAAAAGGAAAAAACTATGTTTTTTTCTTAAATTTGTCTGAACATCTATGCATTCGATTGTCAATCACACAGGTTCTCTTATAAGAAAAGCACAACGACATTGCCGACTCACCAAGTATCAATGCACTGACATGATAAATTTTTTTATTTTATTTTCAAAATCCTGAAATGGTGGGACTAATTTTTTTAACACAACAGTGTGGTTTGTATTTAAAAGCATTAGTGTTGTAATTGTTATAAGAGAACTGAGGTGGTCGAATTAATCTTTATTTTCTACAATCTGGAAATAGGTGTGTAGTGGTGCTATTTGTTTTGAAATGCATTGGTGCATTTTTGTACAAGAGCATTGATATGATAAGATATATTTGTGGAATGTTGGAAACATGTGTGGGTATTATTTGAACACCCTAGTGCTGGTATTATTTAAATGCATCAGTGTGATTTGCTCTGATAAGGACAATGATAGGGTTTAAAAACTATTAGAAATTTTATTTTCACATAAAAGGGCATATTAATATCAAAATATCCTTTAGGATGCATCCATGTGAATTACAGTAGTTCATAGTATACATTTTCCGCTTAAAGCCACCTTATTCTTGAAAAATATGTTTGGAAATTGTATTGAAATTCAGATTGTGGTTATATGGTTTTCAAGATTAATTTTAGATATGCACACAAAATTTTATTTCTGACTTTTCTCAAATGTAGGGACAAAATCTCAATAATATCAATTGGCTAATTCTTCAAAATCTAGCTCGTTCCATATTTTTGATCTCACGAAGTTCCCCCTTTCCATCTCTAGTAAGTTTATATTTTATTTATATTTTGATTAGGTAATTTAATTTATTATTTTTTAATCCATGTCGATTTGAATAAAAACGTACCCAAATTTGCAGCACCCTAATTCAAAATCAAGTTCAAATGCATAAAATATTGGTTCATTTCAAATAAATCAGAAACTCTTATGAGGAGCAACATATCGCAAGTAGTTTCTAGATGAAATTGGACAGCCTCTTCACCCTTCTAGTTGGAACATGGCATCTTCCATCCATAATCCTATATCAATTATGTCCATAATTTATTGGTATAATGTAATTTCAACAAACCAATTACATTAACATGATTACTAATATCATTGATACTATACTAATGACGTCCAATATCTTTTGAAATTAGAACTCTAGTGATGATGAGCGACTCACCTACCATATTTTGATGCACCCCACTACAACATTAACTTGAGAGAAGATTACATTAAGCACAAGAATCATAGATAAAGCATACAAACAATGGTTGAATCAACCACCTATTCAAATCCCACTACGTCCACATTCACTAATTAGGAATGACAACAACAACAATAGTTCTTCATCATAAGTTAGAAATGGAGGCAATCAAATAGAGGTTGGTATGGATGATTCCTTATGTGATATGACCGCCATGGAGGAAATATTGTTAGATGAATTCTAGAATGATGAGCTATGTGATGATGCTCATATCACTCATACCTTAATCGAAAGCTTCACATCTGCTTCCACCAACACTCTCTTTGGACCTGGAAGCAAGTCAAAGTCTACTGAGCTAGGGAAAACAATGTCATTGTACACATTGAAAGAAAATTTTGGCATGTTGAATGCATGTTTCTCATCAATATTGAGGTAATTCACCTACATGATCAATCAAGTCCCTTATATTTTGAGAAATATTTCACAATAAACATAAAAAATGGTTGATTTTATGAACATTAAATATTGACATTGTACAATTATATTCCCCACCAACTACGAGTTATTCAAAGAAAATATTCTTCTAAGTGATAATGTCTTGTTTGGTAGCTATGAAGAGAAAAAATAGTTGCTGAAAATGGTGGGTGTTGAGCACATATCATATCACGCATTTCTGAATGATTATATCTATATAGAGGAGAATATGCAGACAAATATATACATTTGAAACATCGGCATGACAGGTACCGTAATTCAAAATAAATGGGTAAATCACATGGTTTTCCTAATAAGATATTTGGGTACATCTTATGATCCCAAGGATTCAAAGACATTTTCATTGCAAATAATTAGATATGTTGTAGGGATGGCATGCCTCACACAGAAGTGAGTGAAGAGTTATGTGAATCCCAATAAATTCAATAGCCATGAACCAAATAGGGGATACATGGCCCAAAGAATTTAAGTACGAAGTATGAAGTCTATCACTCAACATAGCCATGGATGATGTCAACCCAGATTCCCTCCAAAACATCAACTATTTTGTTTGGCCTGTAGTAGTGATTAATAACAATAACCCCTCATGTTTTTATGTGAAGAATAAAAATTCAATGTTGCCTCTTATAGTCCATGGTAGATGAACATTGAAGAATATGGATGTCTACTTACAACTATTGGTAGATGAATTGAAGGTAATTATGGGAAGGGATACATGTGTACAATGTATCAATACCCATCACAACAGAGAGAATTTTTACATTGTATGTCATATGTTCTTACACCATACATGATTATCCAAGCTTAGGAGTTTTATCTTCTAAATTATATTTTTATTTATTTGTTTATATACGTAACAACATTGTTTTACATATTAATTTAATTCACTTCATTTATTCTAATCTTGATGGTCACTGACACGTCAGTCTATATACAATAATTTCACAAATCTTGTAACGAAAGGGTATCATGGATGCGAATGTTGTGGACCTTCTATGAAGGTTATTTCATTTGACCACCTATGAAAACCAGTGTATAAATACTCCAGAGTACTCCTCCTAGAAGAAAACCCTTACAAAAGAGAAAAATCTTCTTTCAATGGTAAAACAGAGAGAACCCAAAGGCTTGCAATAATGGAACCACCTTAAGGGCTTAGAGCATCTGAGCAAGAGAAGGAGAAGGAGTTTGCAGAAATGTTCGATTCAAATAGGGAGCCTATGTTTGATGATCCAGAATTCTTCAAAACCTATGTTGAGAAATTTCGCAATGGGGTGAAAAGGAGCTTTGTCTTTTATGAGCTCCCATGTTAGGAGCATATTAATATTTTCCACTTACTAGATCTCATGCATATATAAAAAAAAATCATCTTCCTGATGGGGGAAGATCTCATTGTAATTTTGTGACATATTGGTTGTTAGGAGAGATCTTATTTCTTCAAAAACTAAAAAGGAAAATTGGCCAAAACAAGAAACTAGAGGAGACGTTGGTCCCTCTTGGTCTTTTAAATAAGGTGATGTCACATGGATTTTAAATAAAGATGAGGTTTCTTTGGAGAAGTCATAATGAGTGTGAGGGTGCCTTCTTTATATGGGCCTTCACTATGGCACTCATTCATTGTAGAAGACCATTTTTCGGGGTTGAAATTGCACAACCATTTGAACCTTCTAAGAGCACATATGTCAAAAACATGATTTTATTTTTATTTAATGGAATAATTTATGATTTTTTTTTATAATGTATTATTTATTGTGCATTTTCATTCTCCTCCACTCTTTTTTCGGTGTCTGAACCATGATTCCCCCTAATACCTATGACATTCCATGTATATATTATCTGTATTTTTACATTGTATCACTTAAAAGGAGATTTATATGGCTAACATTCCACCATGGCATCAAGAGATAACTAAAATTGTTTATATGTTTGAGAAGGAACTATTGACAAGGTTCATGTACTTACAACTTCATCTTCTAATTCACCTAGTCAATGAGGTTGAATTAGTTATGGTGGTTTCTTGTCATTGGATATTCATCTTAGAGAGGTACATGAAGAAATTGAAAGGTTTTGTTTGACAAAGGGAAAAACCTAAGGGATCTATGACAGAGGGGTATTCATTGTATTAGTCTTTCTATTATGCCTGTGAGTACATCAAGCAAATTGACAACACAATAGGTGCAGTTTTTTGGGACAATGAAAGGGTGAATAAAAAAGAGAAGGGAATCTTCTTGAAACAAATGGAAGGAGGCACATTATAAAGAGTAATTGTAGGTTTATCATTTGCAAATTACTACAAAGTAACTATTCACACTGAACTTCATATTAATGCATATTTTGATCTTATATGTTGGTTTGATTCCATCAGTGAATTCAAAAATTGAAGGGATCAACAAATTCATTATTTATAATATGGAAGCAACATGACCGTGGGTCACATTGTATGAACAAAAGAGGAGGAAATGGGACAATGACAGGAAATAATTCAAACAGTTGAATGATAGAAGTCTACCTTAACCTGATCATTTGAAAGAAAATATGCCAATGACATGCCCTAGGAGTTGGGTTGTTGAACAAGTCAGTGAGAAATATAGTACATTTGTTCATTTCCGGCTTGCTAAAGAGGATGCATTAAACATAGGTATTGGGTGTAACAAATTAGAAATTATAATAGCTTTGTGTATAGTTTTAAATTCTTACTACACCTTTTAATTGTAACCTCGATATATATTTTTTAGTTTTTATTATGTTCGAGTTATTAGACACATGACACTGTGATTTTTTCACTTTTTTATAGGTGCATTTGTCCCCATCCATGTGGGAATATGTACATAATTTTTTCACAACATATTTTGATGATGGACAAATGGAACAAGAATGTGGAGTGGAAGTCAAGTTCGACCAAACTAACCATGCTAGCAACCGTGCTCAAAACCTAATGTAGGCGAAATTAGGTTATGTTGGAAAGATACAAGATATTATTAAAGTGGACTTCTCTTCATTCTAATGTGTTATTTTTAGGTGCAAGTGGTGGGGCACCTTTGATCAGAATAATGTAAATGAAGATCATGATACTAGGATGATGTCTATCAGCTCTAGACATTTGTGGCATAAATATAGGGAGCCTTATGTTTTAACAAAACAATGTAGCTAGGTGTTCATTTACCCATATGCATTGCATAGGGATTGGTGGTTTGTGTTAAGAGATGACCCTAGATCAAAACATATTTTTGGAATAATAGTTTGATCATGCCAAGCGAGGAAGATAATTAGGGTGATGACAATGGAGAATGATATGTACTTTTGTTATTTCATCATTTATACTATTTTTATATGTTTTTATTTTATTTACTTCACTAATTAAATTGTTTTTTTATTCATCTTCTTGGCATTTTATAATATAATTGATAATATACAAAAATAGTTTTAACTTTTTTTGCAATGGAAGCATTTTTACACTTCAAACTAATTATTTCCAATTGCGTACAATATCTATGATAATAAAGATTTAAGGTAGCAATCCTTCTCAAATAGGAAAATGAGAAGAAAATAGGGAACTTAGAAATAACATTGAAGATTTAGTCTCGATTTAGAGACTTATTGGTTTCTCAATAAATTCGCATGTTGTTTCTCCTTGTTTAGTTCAAAATAAATATAAATCATTATGTAGTGATAACTCTATGAGGACTTTAACAATGGAAAAATTGTGTATTTATATGTAAGATTGAATTCTTGACATGAAAGGTAAAGCCATGTTTACTATATTAAATTACAATTCTTTTAACGTTATGTAAACCAAAATGAAATCCTATGCATTGTAATAAAATGTTGAGTACATCTTTTTACGGACCATAAGAGAAACAAAATGTTGGCACACCAATCCCTATCCAATGGTAATACGAACCACAAATCCGACCATTTTTGCGCAAATTTTTTACTTTTCAATGGTAATTATAAATAAATTTTTAATTAATAAATATTTTATGGCTCAGAATTAAATGATAGATAATGTGATGGTGATTAAGAGGCATTTGTTGACTTTCAAATAGACTTGGTGATGCATTTTTCTTTCCTATTTAGATTATGTAAAATAAATATATATTTTTATGTATTTATAAGTAATTATTTAAAGTAAACATGTCTTATCATTGTGAAACATGATGTAATATTAGCTCGAAAATATGTGAAAACATCAATTTCACTAACTTATATTGTGATAAGTATGGTGGAAAAAATAATATTTTTCGAGTTGCCGATTTAAGAAATAATCAAATAAAAAAATTTCAAAAGTTTAAATCTAATATAGTATCATTTTTGTATTATTTAAACTCATATTATTATTAGAGAGTTAAATTTAAATTACTACAATAGAAAATAATTAACCAAAACAACGCCAAATGTTATATCTTTATTACTAAAAAAAAATTCACTTACCTCTTTAAGGGAGAACTTCCAATAGAGGAAATCCCTTACTACACGTAAATTCACAAGCCTTATCTTACATTTCTTATTCCTCACCTTTAGAGAGATAAATTTGTAATTTAAATTGGTAAGAGTTTCTATAAATATTACATTTAAATTGGTTGAAAATATGATAACTTTAGTAATAAATAAAATTTTATAAAAGTACTTTTTTTTTAAATTATATAAATCTAAAATAATTATAAAAAAATGACTTAAATTTTAAAAATTTAACAATAGATTGAATTTTATAAACCGATATGGAATTCGTTAAATTGTATTTTTGAAAATTTATTATTTTTAATATTGTATATAATATTAGTGAGTTATACATTTTTGTATTATTAAGGACTAAATGAATTAATTTTAACTTTTAATTATTTTTTCGTTGTTACTATTGAAATATTTTAAATTAATCAAGCTAGACTGAATATCTATGAAGTATATAAGCAATAGAAAATATTTATCGTAATTTCACAATCATAATTTCAACCATACTAAACTTTGTAATTTCTAAAAATATCTTTGAATTTTTTTTCAAATAAGTCGTTTCGCATGCAATTTCATATATAAAAGTTTGATATAAGTTCAACCACACCCAATATATAATAAATATTATTTCATAAAAATAAACATCATGATGATAACCAGCTAAGAAACATAAAAATCATGTAAGATACACATTTGAATTCACTACCACCATCTAATTATATACACCTCTAACACATATAAATGTCATCAGCTAGCAGACAAATGTAATAATCTAATAGAGCATCATCATGCTGGTTGCATCTAACAAAACACAAACACTGTAATCTAACATCATCACCACACACATACTCAAAATAATATACATCGCATGTCAAATAACTACTATCACGTACACATATATCTCGAAGTACATTAAATGAACATATCTAACATAACCTAACAATATACACATCAACACCAACATATAAATCAAGTACATAAACTTGAAAAACAAATACTATTTATATATACAAATGATTCAATATCTTATACAATAGACATAGTAGTGTCATCCAGGTCTGCAGTAAAAGACAATATATGATCAAATATTCCCTCAACATCTATTGAACTCTAAGGTGGAGGAGGAGGTGGTTGATCTACAACAAAAGATGATGGATGGTCAACTAGTGCCTCAACACAATCTCGAAAACTTTGAGGTGGAAGAGGAGGTGGATGATCTGCTATGTCAGGAGAAATGTAAATCACATCCTCTAACACTTGCATCTCATCATCTAGCAATTAAGGAGGTGGTGTACTACTAGAAGGATTGCCGACACCCTAACGACCATGATACGGTGGGGTTGTACTACCAAAAGAATCATGATCAACACCCTCATCATCATGATCATCACCTTAATTTGAAATATTTTCCGCTACCTCATGTTGACCTTTTTGAGTTGGCCATCCCTATGTTAGTTGTACTTCATCATATCATGACTTCATCCATACAATATATCATCATGTTTTGCTTGATTTCGATTGATCAAGGACACACTAAGGCCCTCCTTTGATGGATCTTCTCCTGTCAACTTGAGCTCATTATGCAAAAGCTTAATCTAGGAACCAGTAGTACGCTGGATCTTCTAGACCTTAGTGGCAGGCTTCCTCGCGATAGACAGTGGGTTTAAATCATTGGTTTCTGATTGGTTGAGCTCACTTGTGTTCGACCTCATCTCATATATTCAAACTTAGTGGAATGTAATAGGTATCTTAGGTTCTATTTTCCTCATTGGTATATTCCCTTGTGTTTGTTATGAGTTTACCTTATTCACTAGTAACCACGCAGTTTCTACCATGCTTGACATCAACTCACTTATTCACATGATGTATATCCATGCCATTGGGGTTATGTCGAAGACCCTAGGTTAGGGACATCTCACTTTGATATGAAACCTTACTAGGTTGCATTGGAGTTATGTATCAGTTATGTACTTTAAGGGATGTCTGTGCCACTTATTTGTCTTCCATGTGCCCATAGTAATATTGATGTATATCATGACATAAATCCATTGTATTTGCTAGTGGTTATGCTCTATCTTTTGAATCACATGAATCCATTGTGTATGTCTTCATGGCCATGTTCTAGCATTTCATGTCATAGATCCATAGTGTCTTTTATTACAACCATGTTTAGTATCTTCTTAGGACTTAGCATGGGGTATTCCCTCCTTAGGGATGTTATCAACAAGTTGAGACTTTAACATTTGAGTTCCTCTGATCTAGCTTCATAGTTTTGGCTCCTTCCTCTGATTTTGAGCTTTGAGTATTATTGTAATGCATTTTAGCGACTAGTTTATCTTCTGACCTCGTGCATTAGGGGGAATCTATTATAACTATATTTCTTAGTCCATTATAGTGAGAGAAACCTAATAACAACTTACCTCAATTGTTTTTCTAAAATGCATCCCCTTTTAAATTTTCTTTCACTTATGTGAGATTTATCCCATGATAAAAGGGTGGAAGTACATGATTGAATTATTATACCATAATTATAATATTTTGGAAAATTAATTATGAGAGATAACTCAATCATGTAATTCCACCCTTATCATGGGATAAATCTCACATAAGTATAAGAAAAAGATGAAAAGGTGATGCATTATAGCCATACAAATGAGGTAAGTTGATATTTGGGTTTCTCTCACTATAATGGAGTGGAAAATATGGTTATAATAGATGCCCCCTAATACATGAGGTCAAAAGAGAAATTGATTGCGAAAATGCATTACAAAAATACTCAAAGCTCAAAATGGAAGGAAGGAGCGAAGACAACGAAGTTGGATCGGAGGAACTCAAGTGTTGAGTTCTCAACCCTACTGATAAAATCACCCAAGTGGGCATTCCTATGCTCAGACATAAGAAGATAATAAACATGAAGGCCATAAAATACATTGCAGATCCATGACATGAACTGCTAGAACATTCCCACAAAGATATACAAAATGGATCCATGTGATTAGATATATAGAGCATATCCACCATCAAATACAATTTGGAACTATGTCACAGTATACATTGGTAGGAATATGGACACATGACATATAGATAACCGTTGTAGATATTCCTTAAAGTAAATTAATGATACATGAAAATAGTTGTCTACAGTTGGCCCCCAAGACCAAAAATGAGAAAAGTATACAAGTGAGAACCTCCTAGCCATAGTGGACTAGGGTATTCCTTTTTCATAAATATTCTATCCAGGTCTGGAAAAGGGTTAAACTTATATTAGGTAGACAACCCTTTTGGTACTTTTACAACATGAAAGAGACAATTTCACTCAAAAATATTTTCTAAATTAAGGAGTCCGAAAAGAGATTAAAGGAAACTCCTCTTGGAGGAATGATTGCTATAGAGGACAGAAATTGGTTCCAATAATGATGGAACTTCTCATTACATAATGAGGATAAGATTTTGGCTAATAGGACCACTCATCACATGAGTTCTTCCAAGAATGGATAGAACATCAAGTGAAAGAGAATGGTAGGCCAAGCAGATAATGAAGATATAATATATATGTCAAGGCTCAATCTTTAAAAATAGACTGATAAAATGTGGCAATCACGAGAGGCTCAAATTATAGGTCATGGTAGGTTAGAAGGAAGGATTCTGAAAACAAGTAAAAATGACTACAAAGGCACAAATATGGCATTCATGTATAGTTAAGATCTATTTATAAGCTACTAAATGCATAAAAAGAGTGGTTAATTCTATAACTTGTCAGGGTCATACCTAAGGCACAATTATTTCACTGACGATCAAGAATGCATTGGTGATGCTGATATATGAGCTACCCCTATATGTCAACAAGAGGAAACGTATCTTAGGCCCATTGGATGCCACAATAAAAATTCCACGCTATCTTGTAAAGACCATATATAAATACTACAGCCACGTTTAAATCACATCAAGGAAGAAATAAACATGGATGAGGTAAAAAGAAGATCATATATTTATTTTTTTTCTTTTCGATTTTTGTCTTAAATAAGGCATGAAAACTACTCGCATAACACACCAAACAATAAAAGGGTAGAAATGACACACTCCTATTTATCATATATACAATTGAAATACATTATGGTAGGTCATGCTAAGGTGTTCTCACAATCAAGAATAGGACAAGGGTTTCTGTATGCAAACTCATGGAGGGTAAGCGAACCATCTGGCTCATGATTGTGGGGCCATGCCAAAGAAAGTCAAGCTTCCCAATCTAGAAAGGTTGACCATGATAGGGACGTTCCAACATAGTTGCACTTTTGAAATGAACATGATGACATAAGGGAGGGTCAAGACATAAAGGAGGTACAAGATGCTCGTCAACAATTGATAAGTAGTTGGAAAATTCGTTGGCAAGTTTGGTAGTAGTATCCCAATATTTCACTTGGTCCAAGGGTGGAACTTCCACGTAGGGCCAATGGGGTTCCCCGTAGGTTCATTCATGATTGATATTACCAAGCTCTACTTGTTTGACAATGGGGTGACTAGAGGTAGAAAGAGGCATGATCTCCCTAGGATGATCAGTGGGTAGATCCATGCCATTCAAGTTGACTGGGAAATGGGTTTTTTCATTGAGAGAGACATGTGGAATAGGTAGAGGAATGACCCATGTGGGTAAAGGAACCTATTCATATTCCACATTGGGATGGAGTTTTTGACTAGCGTGAGGATGTACTGATGGGATTGCGAGAGAAACAATTTCGTCCACAACAGGTGGTGAAGGATGCTCACTAGCTTGATCAACTTTCATAAGATTAGGTGACACCACCCATAGATTAGGAGGTCTATGTGGTCCATAGTTTCTGGAAGAGATCATAGCCATAGGAACTTTAGAAGATGAGGAATGCATGTCGGGTAATGGTAACTAAGGAAATACCCTAATAAAAGATGACGTTTTAAACAAGCTTGTGCCAACACTCTCACGTTGTCAGGGTTATTTCCAACAAGTTAGACCAAGTTCCCCACAGTGGAAATTTGGTCCAATGGCACATAATAGTCTAGTTGGTGAATGGTCATAATTTTGCCTCCATGAGGAAAGAAAAGGACACAAAATATAGAGAAGACAATTGCGGTCATGGCATAAGACCAATTGTGTTCAAGGAGTAGGTTATATTAAAAGGGAGCGTGAATGACTTCAACATCGACATAAGAAATGCCCCCCCCAAACTCGATGGTGAAATTGGGAAGAACAACCTTACACACAAATTTATGTCAATCAAATGCTTGAAGAGTAGTATTAGACTTGGCAAGCATTGGAGAGTTGAGAACGTTCCAGCAAGATGTTGACATGATACAAGTGGAAGAGCCTTCATTCACCAAGGTGTAGTGGACAATATGCACAATAATATGAAAGGTGAACTGGTGGAAAAGTCAAAAGGGAGCCTTGTCAACATTGAACATAATTCGTTTTGAATTAGAAGGATCTACTCCACCAATCGCAGACGAGAAGGCCTTGTGTTGTTGGGGACAACTTTTCAAACCTCCAAGCAAGACATGGCACAAGGAGCCTAGGAAAGATCTTCAACAATATTGTAATACTAGGTGGCTTGGGTTGAGGTATTGTGTGCTCCGATATGGATGACACCCTTGGGGGTTGATTAGTAGTTTCCATTGACTTATCTAGCATGAGAGGTTTAGCGGAGGTATGTGGAGTGGGACAGTCCTTAGGAGAAGAACTTGACTTGGGAAAATTGTACTATTTTGATCACATGGTTAAACTAATGTCTTGTTTGCATATAAAAATGCCATCTAAATGTTGGTAGGATGGGAAAATGGCTCCATGTCACCCTCGTGTGGAGGTAGAGGAGGTTAGGAAAGAATTTATTGTTGCGATTGTGTAGGAACTAGATGAGTTAAAGCAATAGGCTGTTGAGTAAATTGTGGTGGTAGAAGAAGCCTATGAAATTCATCGTTCTAAGGGAACTCATGATTGAAATGTTCACCTTGACAAATTTTACAAAGAAATTTAATCTTTTGATGACAATCACTAGTGCCCTCTCCTTGATTTACAGGATTTAGTTAAGATTCCTTAGCAGTTTTATTTTTTTGTTTATTCTTCTTATTCTTTTTACCACCAGTTTGTTGGTTGTTCTTAGGTTGTTTGGACTTCACTGTAAGAACATCAGTGGATTTTTCATAAGAAGGTGCTTTAGTAGATCTAGACGCACTTTCTAAGGCTTTTGATGTAATGATCAAGTGCCCAAGTTCAGCAACAAGTTGTGTCATGGAATGAGAAATGGTCCTAATCACACCATGAATGTTTAGGCTAGAAGTATATTTTGGTAGGTCAATGCGAGGCCTAGGAGCATTAGGTAGAAATTCATATAGCATGCCTAACTACAAATAAATTTGATTGAGTTATTGGGAAACTAGAATAACCTACTCCTATGTCTACACCTCTCACATCTTCTTGGGGCATCCCACTAGTTTCATTTACAACTCCCACAAGTTCCTCGAATGTTTCCATGCCCACTTCGTCTTTGACGTTGACCATGGTTATTCCTCCTAGTCAACGAGTAGGGTTAGGAGTCTTTTCACCTATCCCTACTCAACCAAGAATTCTTGTGTCTTCTTCAGACATAGTTCTAGAAATATGTGGGGGAGATCATCAATTGTTTCTAATCATCTTGGGGGAAACATTACTTCTAGCATGTCACAAAACTTAGTGATCGACCTAGGAAATTCATGGTAAAATTAGGCTTTGTCTATATAAACCTCTCAAAAAATAAATGATAGACCATGTGATACAACATGGTGCCTGAATCAAAGAATTGACATAATACAAAATATGGAAACTAATTCATTTCCCATCACTACTATAGTGTGTAGTGTTGGTGAATAATAATGAGAGGCACCCAACCTCATGTGCGATAAAATAATAAATTTTCAGTTGTACACCATGCACTTGAAAAGTTCCCAGACGTACTGCATGAGGCTCGACATATCTCTGAGTGTAGGAAAGTTGACACTGAGTTGCAACCCCATGAGGGGCATCAACGAGCTACAGAAAGTCCTCACATCTCCTAGATAGGCTAGTGATAAAGTATGTGTCCTTCTTAGAGGTCCTAAACTATGCCCCAGGACTGACATGGAAACCTTTCTCCTCAAAACTCCATCGATGGATCAGATGCACCATTAATACACTATGTCCCTTTAGGGATGTAGCCTACTCATAGTACTTTAGGAGGCCTACATTCCTGAAGAGATCTTCGGTCGGTGTAGTAATAGGGTGAGCCTATAAATCCGTCTCCCTCTCTCTAACCTCTAATCAATAGGCCATATTCTATTGGTTTGCCATCCGCTCCTTCTCTTGTTGCTCTTGCCTCTACTGACGTCGTTGCTACATGATTGACATTTAAAATACACCAGCTTCATAAATAAAATACAATTTTTTTTATTAAATGAAAAATGTATTTATAAATATTGAAACATAACTTTCAATTAAAAAAAATCCATCGGTACACCCAAAACACATTCATGCACTAGCTTCAATGTGTTAGAAAACACAACCACACAGACATCTGTGCACACATACGTATGACACATCGTTGTTGGTTCACAAATTTAAATTTCCATCGCAGTGTGACATGATTATGCATTGGTGCATATGTATAACCCTTTTGAACTAGTATGAAACGTTCAGTTTATCGAGCGCACCAATCTATAGCCCTTGTATAACCCTTTTTGTTGTACGTTTGGTAAATATAAATGTACCAAGAATAACCTAAAAATTGTATGCATTGACATACAATTTATAGCTTTCCTGGTGTGTTTTCATTTATGAAATTCACCACAACAATAGTGGTGCATTATTTTAACTCGCAAAACTCTGGTGTACCCTGTAAATTTATAGGGTGCAATAGTATCGGAGCAAGCTGAACATATCGAGTGCACTACACAAGGAAGTTTTTTTTTGAAAACAATGGAAATTTGAAGATAATTTTCAATTCTAATTCACTAAGAAACAAATTAGAGAGAAACATAGACAATACCTGAACATTTTCTTTTCAGGGAAGCATTTTTTACATGTAATGGAGAAAAATAAATTTTACCATGGTTTGAAAAAATTGGAAAGTGAGGTAGTGAACATGGTATAGAAGAATGGTGAGTAAGAGAAGCACCAAAATCAGGGCACTTGCATTGGTTCTTTAGATATCTTCAGCATTATAGATGGTAAAAATGAAATTTACAGCCGAGAGGGTTTTTTCATTCAACCCTCCTTATGTTTGTTACTATAACCGCACCAGTGTGGAAGATATCCAAGAGCACCATAGTTTTCTTAAATTAAAAATTATATAACAATATGTTCTAATACATGTACCACAATGATGCTTTGTTTAAATATTACAAACTATTTTTTTTTAATGAAAAACCACCTAATGGTGCTCTTTAGAAGATTCCCCAAGGCATTTGAATACACTTACAACACCGTTTGTAATTGGAAAATTGTACCACATTTTTTTGAAATTTCAAAACTATAATACTGCTCCTTCTCGGTATGTACCAAGTCATTTTACTACATGAAGGGAACCAATGCTTTGGGTGTATATAGCACCAAAAGTTAACCTTCTTTTGGTGTTATCGATTATTTAGGCACTGGTGTGTTGTGTTATTTAGTGCATTTTGTTTTTTTTTTATTTTATAAAAATAAATTTTTTTTATGGTGCCCATAGTCTATGGTGGCAGCCGTGTTTGTATGGATAGTAAACCACCTAGCATTTGGTATATTATAAATGACTGTAAAAGAATACGTTAAAATATTTAATCATCCACCTCTGCTAGTGACATCTACTTACCTACAGATTTCTGGGCTATTTTTATACGGGTTCCACAAAACCTCCACTAGAATGTATTTTCCTTATATATATATATATATATATATATAATATATATATATATATATATATATATATATATATATATATAATATATATATCTATATATATATATAGATATCTATATATAGATATTATATATATATATATGCATAAATCTAATGAACACTAAAAAATATTTTAAAACACTTGGATTGGGTAGAATACAATGTATAAGACAAGATATGATGATCCTGGGGATGGGTATTCTTTTTGTCTCTGTGTGTGTGTGTGTCTTTGTCTATATATACATGTGTGTGTGTGTGTATGTGTGTGTGACAAAGGGTACACTTAAACTGAAAGGGTAGAATAAAAATTATTTACCTTCATAATAATAAAACAATATAAATGTAATAAGTCAACATATAGGGCTTAATAAGATATTTTGCAATTACCATGGGGACGTTCTAGTGCTTAATAGTATAAGACCCATCGTACTCAATTGTCATTCTCAATAACTAGAATTGGCCCCTCTTTCATCCCTCGGTGCACTTCATTCTTCTTAGTCCCCAAATTTCATAATTGTATCACAAAGAACACCCCTTATTCATATCATCCCCTATGCCTTCTTTCCTCCTCATCAACAAGATAAATTTTCTATCTAAATGGATATCTTTGGTTTTTTATTCCAAAACGGAGTCCTCAACATTTTTGTTGTGAGCCATCATAAAATCCCACATTGGACCTTGAACTATAGGAAGTTCACCACAAAAACTTTTTATTTTCCTCTTCTATAATATATAGAACCCTTCATCATTTTAAAAGGTAGTAGTATGGTTTAATAGAAGGGAATCGATAGAGTCCTTTGAGGTTTATCAAAATCATGAAGTAGTTGAGATTTTCTAAAGATGTTCATGGTTGGAATATTTTAATAGTCTCAAAAGATTTGATGATGAATTTGCAAAAGATTTTTCCTTAAATTTCTCAAATATCATAGGAAAGAATACATTATAGTAGTGGTATGTCTAGAAATGTATGCAGTTGAGATTATCATTTGCATGATGTTAAGGGTTCCCAAGGGACATCCATGGAAAAAATAAGAGAGTTAGGAATCCATCGATGGAAAGAAACACTTATTCCTTGTTCACGAGGAATGCATGGAGGTTTAAATGGATTCAAGAGAGATATCATCTATACACCTTCACATGAACTAGATTACCATATGTTGCAGCAAATATCATGTGAAGGGAGGCTCAATGTAGCATTTTCATATCACTTCAAACTCCGATAGTTGAATTACATCTATCCCACCTAGGGGAAGAATACAAAATTATTGTACAATATTTAATGCTACAACGTCTAAATGAAATGAGTAACAAGGTTAAAGCAGAAAAACATAAGGATCCATCACATCATACTTTACAAAATTAATTGCTTTTTATGCTTTTATAATTTGGAGTATAATTTCCCATGGACTAACTTTACACATATGGATAGAAAAGTTTCTTGGAAGGGTAGGAAATCATGAAGAAATAATACCTATAGAAGAATACAAGATGAAGAGGAAAAATAAGATAAATATCCCATGACCCTCTATGAAAAAAACCAGAAAAAATACAATGGAATTGGAAACTTCAAAAGAAGCGGCAGTTTCCACATTCATTATGTTGGGGAAACATCCAAGCATTCCCATTAAGAAAAAAGCGAAGAAACCAATTTTTTAAACTAGAAGGCAATATTATAGAAAAAAATGTTCCAAAGTAATCATAAATTAATAACGCCTCTCTAGCTCCATATTCTATATTGAAGTGACTCCTTCATCCCCATAGAGGTCCTTAAGTAGAGAAAATAACATTGAAGAGAAGGAGAAGACCCTAGAAGAAAAGAAAAAAATAGAAGAGGGGAAGGAAGCCCAAGAAAAAAAATACCTTACAAAAAAAATGAGGATATGAAGAATAGAGGTGAGATAAATATAAGAAGATTCGTAAGTAAGCTTCCTTCTACACCATACCGTTCTAGAATTAGACAAGGAAAAAGTAGAGGTTGACAAACAGAAAAGGATAGAAATGGAGCGTAGGTAAAGGAGACATAGATTATATAAGGAAACAAGTTCAACAACTACAAGTAGATATTATAATCTTTAGATTATAGGGACAAATCATATTGAAATAATCATGAAAGAAAATTAGTCACTAAGGCTTTAGTTAAATGAGACTATAATGGACTTAACTACCAAGAATGATGGTGGAGATGTTGGATGCATATTTTATGGAGATGGAGCAATCATCCTAAGAAATGATCAACTAAATTCAATAATCTAAGACTTATACTCTATTTCTTAAACATAAATGGTTTAAATATTCTATCACCAAACTAGCTCACTAATATGAAGTTACCATTGAAACACCTAGAGCATCAGCGCAGGCATATCCAAACAACGAGTAAAAAAAAAATATAGATTATGTGTATTGTACCTCAATAATTTTGTTCTCTCCCACCATTATTCCATGGAACCTAATTCGTATGTGAGATATGTCAAGGTATTGGCTCTAAAATTATGGCCAAGGAATTAGTTAAGATAAAGAAGCATAGGGAAGAAGAAAACTAAAACCCTAGTTGTATTATGCTTGAGATCCCTAAACTAGAAGATATATTTGAAACATAAGATACTCTCTATATAGGAAAAGGTGTGTCCCGGATTTGGGAGTAAAGATAGGTGAAGAAAATAACACATTTTGAGAATACCTTAAGACTTCTAGGGGATGAAATTCGATTAGGAATCTTAAAGGATATGGTATTCCCTATCCCATGGCTTGCAAATAAAAGAGCCACATTTCCCTAACTTTCTTCAAGATACACTTTCAAGGAGTCCCTTATGAAAAATATCTATGAAAACGTTAGGAACAACATGGATTAGGTTGAGGTTCAATTCATTTTATCTTGATCCCATCACCTATAGTAGAATGTGATTAATAAAAAGAGAAGGAAAAATGGAAGGATTTATAGGATTCAATATGATTTTATCAACCTACGGTATCAACAAATATATTTCTTTTTATATTGAATAAAAGATAAAAAAATAAAACAGGATGTCTATTTTTGGTTGCACAATGATGCTGCAACATGCTAAGTTGGGACGTCATTATGGCCCACACATTGACTATTCTACAAGCCCATTAATAAAAAAAAATGACCTCTTTCTACCTATAATGCACATATCATGACATTGTGATCTAAGTCATGGGGGGGTTATAATTTATCTTTAGTTGTATAAGTCATAAAAACATATTTTTATGTAAATGGGAATTTGATAGATATGTAATTAGTATAATTAAGCCCCATTAAGTTTACTCCATCAACAACACACCCTATAAGAGGGAAATAGGAATATATTGAAGGTCAGTAAGGAAATATCACAAAATTGGTCTCATTACATGTAATGTTTCTTCTTAACAAAATCTCTCTCTCTCTCTCTCTCTCTCTCTCTCTCTCTCTCTCTCTCCCTCTCTCTCTCTCTCTCTCTCTCTCTCTCTCTCTCCCCAAATTTTCATTATTTATTCAACTATTGCATTTTTTTCAATGTTCTTATGATTAGTTTTCTGATATGTTAGCAGCCAATATCTAATAATTCGTATGAAATCAGGTTACCACTCCATGGGAACTAGGGTTTGAAGCATAATTTAGTTTCAATTTTTTGCAACAATTGCCAACCTCCTTTTAGCACCTTTAGAGTCCATTTGCTAGGCCATACACTGTAATTATCATAGTTGGTCCACAAGAATGACATGTTTCTCTACCCTCAGACCTTCATTCACCATTATAGGAACATCCTTGCATGGATTCACCACATGCATTAGTCTGCACCATTTTAGAAATTTTTGTGGTTTCCATGTTACCCATGGAGGTTCCACGAGCCATTAAAAAAAAAAAAACCAATTTCCCTACAATACCATGGCATATTTTGTGTCAATCGACATTTTATTTTCTCCCAGTAACTATTATTGTTTATTTATATGACGATGTCATAGCTTCAAAAAAATTATATGCAATATCTAGAAGCTTGGACGACCAAATTCCAATAATTTTTTACCTTCCTTATAATTGTATGGCTACCATAGAAGCACAATAATTGATGTAACATAGTGAGACATTATTATCCAACCTTATGTAGGTATGATGACTCTAAAGGTAATATTATAAGGTGCATTATAGATCATTTTAAAAGGATTTTCTATTAGCTCAAATGTCTTTTTACATTATTTGATTTTGTGTATTAGTTTAAGGGATTTCTCTCTCTCTCTCTCTCTCTCTATGTCTCTCTCTCTCTCTGTTCATGGATTTTATTATATTCAGTCCTTGCATTATTATTAATTTTCTTCTGATTATTTTTTGTGAAAACAATTGTAAGTTTCCTTTCCTCCTCTCTTCTCATTCAAGCCTTATCAATCTTATCCTCCAAGATGGAGATCATGTTATTTAATTTAAAGTATGATTTTTTTCCAAATAATCATGATTTAAACGAGATTGCTTGATTCACAAGGTCTTACTCATGACTATACCCTTTTTTATATTGCTGGTATACTAATGTGGAAAGTAAACATGAGATAATTATGACCAATAGACATGAGATAAATTGGGTATTTTTTTCCACCTCTGGTGCTAACATATTTTGCAAGAGATAAATATTTCACTCAAGTAAACTTCAAACATCTAGGAAATCAAATATACTAAGGGAATTGTTACTAGAAACAAGGCCTTCAAATATTAGGATTCAAGGGCACACATAGTCCTCCAATAAAGGGGATGATTTGAAGAATTTTTGTATAACAGGAGAAAATTAAGCTCATCCTCAATAAGTTACTTTATTCAATTAGTTTTTGTCATTGGAAGCTCTCGAGGTAGTGTTATCTCTTTACCGAATTAAACAAGTGTACTATATTTTGATGTTCCTTTAATGAAGGAGTCTTTTACTTAGATAGACATTGCCAATAATTTAAGGTTCCTTAAGAACTTTTGGTAGATATCACCTAAACATACTATGAGCAACCCTTTATTCTTTTAGTTCCATGTCTTTTTTGTTATTCTTATTATTTTTTTAATGCAAAAATTATTCATTTTTAGAGATGCATGTTTCCTATAGAAGTAATTTAATAAAGTAATTACATCTTTTTCAATATAATTATGTTGTGCATATCTTGACTTAATTGATTTAACTATTTTTCATGATCAGGGAGGCATTATTCCCCTTCTTGTAGCTCTTTATTCATTCTATTTATTTTTCTTGTAGTGTTGTATATGTTCCTATAGAACACTATTATAGACTTTGTAGGACCACCTAGTTTTGTATTTTTGTGTTGTGTTTTCACTCAATGATGAATTCATTTTTGATATTACATGGATGGCAATAGGATGTGGTTTTTATATCAAGAATATGATCTAGTTACGGTCTTTGTTCTTCTTATAAGTTAACTTAGATTTCAATTATACAGTATTAATTTTTCTCAAATTTAGATTAATATTTTGTTTCTCGCAACTAGTTTAGACAATAGTGTTTCGTTTGAATATCATTCAATAATTTGTTTTCCTAGGACCATATCAGTTTCCAATAACTAGTGTTTAGTTCAATTTTCAATAGTTTCTTTTGATTCTAACCATTTGATATTTCAGTTGAATTTCATCATTTGTGCTAAATAAGTATTCATTACTTTCTTTCATTAGTCATGGTATTCCAATTGTCAAAACATATATTGTAAGACATAGTATATCTCTAGTCCCAACCAATACGTATGATTTTAAGGCATATAGTATGTGTATGAAGGAAGTTGATAGTTTTGTGTTACCTATATAGTGAAGAACACCTCAAAAGCTTATACAACCCTAGGTTGATAATAAAAATAGGAAAAAATGAGATAGCATTATTTCTTCCATTACAAGGCCCACAAACAAGCTATTTTTCCCATAGGTCATGTTACGTGCTAGAGGCCCCCTTATGGGATGGTTACTAACTTGCGTCTATCTTAGTCACCCTTCCTTCATCCTAAATGCCAAAAAAATATCAAGACATAGAGAGTTCATTCTCCCTAGTTGATTAGGGGACAAAACCATATCTATAACCACTAAATACTCTATCCATCACCAAGTGAACATTTTCGCATTGGATGGAATCAAGCATATTAGGGGAGAAGAAGGTTTTCAACACCCTAGGATGATACACATTTTTACCCAATCACCAGATAGAGGATGATTATAGAGTCACCCTATTTTCCATAAGGATTAAAATAATGAGATAAATTCCTTATGCTTGAATTATGATGGACTCCTTCTCATCATATGTGAGATTCACGAATATACTGAAAAGATAGGAGTGAATGATTATATGAAAAATTCTATTTGTTTTTTAAACATTCATGAATCATAACCAACAATTCTCACACATTGAACACTAGATATCATTGAAAAATTGTTTATAATAGATTTTTGTAGGCACCAACCTATTGATAAGAAATTTGTAATAACTAACCTAATATTCAAAACTCTTAGACACCAACCTATAGGAGACACCAATCACCCATGTTGCAATATTTTTAGGCAACAACCTACATGAGACACAAATTCACTATAATACAAATATTCATAGAAACCAACTTATTTCACTAAATTTCATGCTACTTATACGTTCACCAAAACTATTAACTACTTATAACTTCACCAGATTTCCTTGATACTTCTTCCTTCACCAAGTTTTCTTGATACCTCTTCCTTCACCAAGTTTTTTTACTACTTCTACCTCCACCATGTCTGCTTCTCCCAAAAATTGTTGCTTTTGGCCTCTTGCCATGAACGAATATGTACCACATGCCATGTATCTACTTTTCAAATATGATTCTGAATTTTTTACCTGGTGTGTTTCTTTATGTCTCATTAGATCTTTAAAATTTTAACAATCTAGAAATTCATAGAGAATAAGTTATAGAAAAAATGACAAACTAATCTATTTGAAGTTTATTTCAAGGTTATTCATTAACCCTAACTTCCACATACCATATGTATAGAATTAAAATGAACCAAGGTATAAATTTTGTATCGCTACCACAAAAATGTATCCCCTCTTTCACCTCCAAGTTTCACTGTCTCAAACATATTAGAAGAAAATTACTAAAAATGCCAAGATTACTTGTTCACTCCATAAATCACATTTTGGCTCCATCTTTAATATCCTAAGCGCATTCCCTATATTCCATTACACACCTCAAATCTCATTTTGCTTGGATGATCTTCGAACACACTCATATATTCTTTACTTATAGTGTTTATCTGTTCACTTATAGCATTTAATTTTAAGACTAGCTAGGTCGAATTATACATTCCAACAGGGTAGACTAGACATAATATTATTCATTTTGATTGATTTAAAGGAAGTTACATATACCATTGGAAAGTTATCATAATAATATTATAAACCATATCGTATTCTCCTATTTTATCTTAGTATTTAAAGTAAAAATTATTTCAAATATAGGGTATCGAGACAAGAAATCAAGAACAATTTGGGTATCTAAATAATATTTCCAATAATATTCATTTTCCAATGTCTATATTGGATCTCTATAGTATCCCTTTGTTTATAACATCATTGACAATGATATTTCCAATAATAAATTTAGCATTTTTGGTATTCCCCTATGACATCAATGAGAACAAAATATTCAATAATCCTCCCCTTTGTCATGGATGATAATCCCATACATTTGTGCACTAGTGCTATGGATATATGCCTATTTTGAACTCTCTATATCTACAAATTTTCATCTTTTTGGGAATATCCCCCCCCCACTTTTACATAAATTTCAAGGGGCTACTTTGTTGCGTATGTGTTATTCTTCTTCCACGGAAAGCCAAGGCACTGTTACATTGTGTCTCACATAGTAGGGGGGTCATAGGGGTTACAGCAACCCCCCACGGTGATTATAGGGGGGAGGTAGACCCCCTACATGGGGTTTGGGGTAATGACCCCCCAAACCCCCCCTGCAAAAAAAAAAGGTGGGAAGACCCAACGATGGGGGTGGACCTACCTATAGTTTTGCTCATGGTTTTGTGCATGACGGTTTTTTCCATGGTATTTTGTAGATCTGGTTAAGTGAACAATGGTTATCCTATATTTCAGAGTTAACTGATTGGGGTTCTATGAATTCTTTGACATGTTTACAACATATTGTAAAACTGAAATGAATATAATGAAATGTTAATCTTGTTTTCCTAATTTTAGGTTCCAAGAGGAAAGTATTTGTCTATACTTTATGTTCTCGCCATTGTATATTTTATGTTTCTTAAGAATTAATTTGCAGGTAATTTTTGTACAATCTTAAAACCTTAATACTCCAAATTATAATTTTATTTCCTTTACTAATGATTTGGGAGAGGTATTATTCCCATATATAAAATTTTTCTTTTTAACTTCATTGAGGACATATCATCTTACGTGAGGTTTTGGTTGATTTTTCCACCTATCATTCTCAATTTTCTTTCCTTATTTTAGATCCTTCATAATGAAATGTGTGACCATATCCTTGAACACACATTTTGATTACACATAGAATATTGTGTTTTAGACATTCAATGCACATGAAATTATGAGTTTTAGTCCTTCTATGATTGATACTAATTGTTCCTTTTAGGTTATCCTTATTGATGCATTATCTCCAAAGGTAATATTGACTGCTTTCTCTTCTTTCAGAATACGAAATTTACTATGATTTTTAGTCACGTACTTTTAACATCCACTAGTATCAATAAACTATTTTCTTTCTTTGTTTTCAGCATATAAAGAGTCCACTTCCCTCGTAATTTTCTTGCTTCCTGTTAGAGCTGAGATTGACCTCAGGCTAAATGGAGGCAATTCTAGGGTAACCACAAACCAAGCTTAAACTGGTAGCTAGCCCTACCAGGTCAGGAGAGGACTCTCTCCTTGTGAATATTAGTCAAGGTGACTGGATCAAATATGGATTTTAGGCTAGGTATAATAACTCTAGGGTTTTTTGATTGACTTTGTTGGGTTTTTTTGCTAGATCAAATGGAGCCAGGTAGTTTTAGATCCAGGAAATTAAGTCAGGATGAATAGTGTTCTATGGGGAAAGGTAGCTATAGGCTTTACACTTGAAATTGAGTGAGATGAGAGGTCTAAGACTGGTGAGGAGTTGAGGAGGGCATGTAAAGATCATGTATCCTTCTAAAATAGTAGAAAACATAGAATACTGAATGGGTTCCCAAGGCAGAGCACTATAAACAATGAATTCTACCTATCTATCTTGATATCATTCAACTTGAAGCAATGAATTACATTGTGGCATACATAAAACATGTGAAAAACTAATAACAGAAGAAGAAACTATCCAAAAACACCATACCACAAGTATCCCATAAAAATAGCTGCAAATCCTGTTTATTTCCTTGCCAAACTGCTGATAATGGTGTACAGTGTAGCTTAGAGCATCCAAGTGAGTCCAATCTTTCCTAATGATAGAAAAAGTACATAATAAGGACATCAAACCACCTATTCTAGCCATCAGGGGTCAAAACCAAGAGAAGAGGAGTTGTTACAACCATTTCCAAATAGGGACGAGGAATATAGGTAGTGGAACAACTTGCCTCTATAAGCATGGAGAATGATTCATTGACCCCAAACCCACCTCTAACTATTAAATCTACCCTATAGATCATTTCACTATTACATTTAAATGCCAAGTCATTAATTACATCATCAAAGTCATTCATGAGGAGATAGAAAGTGAATTTGTAGAGACGATAGGTGAAATTTGATTTTTTCTGGCAAACTAGCCAAAATCGCAGCACCATTAGCCAAAAGTGCAGCACTTCTTTCCACTCACATTTGGAGGCCTTCCCCTTATCCAAATTTAGCCCACAATGGCTCATTAGAAGGGTCTTCCATTCTAGTTTCTGGAACAACTTTAACTTTTGCATTTGGAGGTCATTTTCCCCATCAAAACGGAAATCTCCGAAGGAATCTTCTGTGTGTCCAAAAAGAGGAAGAAAGATCATTTTATGATAGTTTTTTGACCTTTTGGTGGGCCAGTTCTGCTCCAAAACTTCTGAAAGTTTCTGGGATGGATGCTCTCATCATACCAAATCCAAATATATAAGCTTTTACTCCAACAAATGTTCCAGGAAAAAGCACAGTGTTGATGACACTGTGTTTCTGGGCCAGTTTTCTCTATTGAAAATTGCAAAATTTGAAAATGCAAAAAATTATCAAAACTTGCCCAATTTTGGCATGGGACACCACCATAAACTGATTTGATAGGCTAGTGAGGCTTCAACTAATACCCTCAACTTATATTGCTCCTTTTTTCTCTTTAAAGTGTTCGTCAACCTAGCTCTAAGCTTCCTGATCCTCATGTTATAGATTTTGTTGCGGGTCCTGTAATGGTAAGCCATGTGGTGAAGCATATTCTTATCTTTGTTGGCCTTCTCAATCAGCCCTTTGAGATGCATGTGGACCCTCTCAAGACATGTTTCCCTATCATTCTTAATATCTTTCTCAATAGAAGTCAACTTGACATGAACCTCCTTAGCCTTTTGCCTATTTTCTTTGATCATTTGCAGCTCCATGAGGACTTTCTTGCCACTCAATTGTTTGTTTTCCTGCTCTAAATATCTAATTATGAACTTAGCTCTCTCTAAGTTATCTGCCAAAGATTTTATTTCAGCTTCTTATTCCTTTATGATAATGTCTTTGAAAGTTTCCCATATTTAATGTTCATTTTTTAATCTGGGTAATAATGGAAACTCAAAGTGATTTCTACAAAGCTATGCCTATTTGAAGTGGTGGCCTTAAAACATAGTAGGAAAAGGAGATGAATTAATTATTACTTAATGACACAGTCTTTACTTTCTTTCAAGCTAGATTTCACTCAAATCAATGCTATTAGAAGTTGGGTTTTGAATCCATTTTCTCATTAGCATCATAAGAGTATTTATAAGTAGTATTGGCTAAGATATGCCCTAAGTGACCTTTGAGGTGTACAATCTCTTTTTATCAAAACCATAATTATATCTTATATAGTGATCATCTATCTTCTTAAAAACCAAATTACAGTCATAGAATTGCAATACGAAGTAGAGTTTGGTTTCCATTTATAAATGAGGGTCATAATAACATTTATTTTTATGCCCTTTATAACATTAGCTTTAAAATCTTACATAAAAATAAATATCCATTAAATGTATTTTTTGTTGGACACCTAATCCTAAAGGGTTAGCGTGGAAGCCTAATGGACAAAGCAGTCTAAGAGACCTTGGGATGTGAATCCCAACGGTCACATAATGTACCATAAATATACATCATTTGTGAATAAAAAATGCACTGCATGTTTTATCTTTACTAATTGTTTTCGCTCACCATGTCTGTTTAACATGGTATCAGAGCCATGATGTGTGGCCTGTGTAGTTGCCTTAAATAGTGCTGGCCTGCCTGTTGAAGCCTGACATGAGAACCTGCAAATTCTGCATTTCCTGGTATGAGAACCTGAAATGAGACGTTATTCTCTGCGTACTGTTTACCCTGACAAGCTCTTATATGAGAATTGCATGCAACACCTGCAATGAGAAATGGTATTCTGAATGTAACGTTTGCCTGTCTGAAGACTGCGTACCTGACTCCTCTACTGGCATTGTCCGCTGTGGTACCTTCCTGAAGACTGCATACCTGATTCCTCTGGCGCCGTTGTCTGCTATGATAATGCCTCTAACTTGAACGCATTCCGAACCTGCAATGAGAACCTGAAATGAGAAACTCTTCGTTTTTTCCGTTTGACACACCTGAAGGTAACGTATGAGAATTGTAGTTGTTTTGAACTCGAATTGAGAATTGAGAATTGTAAATTCTGTCTAGCAGAATTGTAAGTTGGGCAGCTGGGCAATCCCACCACCACCCTTGACAGAAGAAATTTTGTTCCACTAGTCCCGTGATACCCTCTACGATTTCAGTTGTTTTGAATTCGAATTGAGAATTGAACAATCTGTTTGGCCATCCTGCTCATGTAAATTCTGTGTAGCAGAATTCTTGCTCTGAGTGCTTTACACCCATCACCAAAATATCATAATAGTTGAAAGGCAGTCGTGAAACCTTCCTTGGGGAAGGTTAGCAGTGAATGGTTGGGTTTCCCAGGACTCTGAGATAATGGGGACTCTCGCACGATAAGGTGATGAAGATGGAAGGCTTCCTTTAGTGGAATATCAGGATGTCAACGACGACAGTGAGCTTCTGGGGTTTCGATGGTATAGAAATTGGTTCAGATGTTGGCAGTTTTAGCATAAATTTGCAAACCAAAACCACCCAAACAAAAAAAAAACCATAGTATTTACTCCTGCGAACTTGTTGGCGAATCTATGGCACCCGAAGGTTTTAACAAAGATTGAGGCCTTTTGGTCTGTGAGGAGTAGAGTAAGGGAAAGTGTGTGAGAAGAAAAATAGCGAAAGGGGTCAGCACCAAGTTTGAAGACTGGGTCTCTGTGTGCAAGAAGTAAGAAGGCAAAGTTCTTAAAATTGTGTGCATCACAATAAAGTGACACCTGTTCTGTTGAGGACGATGAATCTTTAACAATGTCATGAGGAGACCTCATAAAAGAATACATATCGACATAACAAGGAATCGAAAGGACCTGTGCTTGTAGAATGAAGCGGAAGCGTGGAGGTTCAAGCCACATGGTATGTGAAACCTTTACATTCATATCGATCACATTTGTACTCATGATATAGAGGGTCCCGATGACTGAAATGTTGAAGCTCCAGTGGCAGAGAGGTGAACTCCATCCACTCGTCAACTTTCAGACTATTTGTTTTGTGCATTACGCAATATTTATGTGATTGCTAGCATGTGTGTTGGAGGTATACATTTATTAGACTTTGTGTCTAACAGTGTGACCGTCTAGCAATGCGATATGTTGTGTATATGTTGATTAATTCCTGAACTTCTGTTTTGGAGATTCTTTGTGATCATTAAAAAGAATTCACACGTGAATGTTGGTAAAAAAAACTCCAATACCCCGCGTTTATCCAGTAGGGCACGTCATTTCTTCGTCGCCGCTTGAATCTCATGACAAACTTCTCCAAGACCGGTGAGTCGATTGCCACGACTGGTTACACCAGCAACCCCCTTCGACGGTTCTGTTCGTCTCCTTCGGAAGCGATGGTGCCCTGCCCAAGGCACAGGTTACGGAAATCACCCTGGGGCTAGAAGCGATGCCGTCTCGCTTCCTATGGGTTTTGCGCAGTGCATCTAAAGAGTCTTTTAATCCAGCCCTGACACATTGCAAGTCTAACAAGCTGGTAAACCTACATCCACAATCATTGTTCGTCAAATTTCCTGCAGCACGTTTCGGCAAGGTTCTTGAAATTCTTAAATACAGACATGCTGTCTGAGTCGAAGCCTCCTGCAAACTGGTGAACTCGGAAGGCGAATCGGACTCCCTGGAACATTAGGAATTCCCGTGTAAACTTCCTCTCAGAGTCTCCCATCGACTCAACTTCTACAGCTACTGTTAAATTTACTTTTTGAAGAAAATTAGACATGAAGAAGGAAATTATGAAAGGATAATTTTTGAGAGCAAGTCCTTATCATATCAATCTATATCGGACTGACATGAAATGGTTCGCATGAATATATAGCTATAAAGAACAGTCTATTTAAACGGTGCTGCTGCGTATACGCATTGGGTATATCAAAAACTTGTATTCTAATCAGCATTATGAAGTGAATTTGAAGCAATTTTGGAGTCATTCTAGGAGCATTTTCCTGTAGAGATTTTGCATGATTTCCATAGCAGCCAGATGCTCTGAAGTTTGAAGTTGAGGACAAAACTCATCTTCACATTTATATATTTTTTTGCATTGGTCCTGCTCCATCAACCACTTTCGCGACATTGTTGCCACTTGACAAGCCCTTACAAGATCTTGTAGTAAGAGTACAATATTATTTTTCTGTTGTTGTTGCCTCAGTTGTGTTTTTTAAGTGACATTGAAGAAAAATGGCCAGACTTGAAGATGCATTAAAGTTATTAAATATCCTAATTCATTCCATTGTTGATGAGATGGTCAAAGTTAACAAAGAAACTCTCTTTGACATCCAAACCTCTCTGCAAACTGCACATGAGAATATTGAGTTTTTGCGGCTTGAGACAAAGTTGCAGCAAGAAGAACTACATCAATGGAGTCATCTTTCTGAACCTGTTTCTATTCAGAAGATTGAAACAGACTCCCATAAACAGCAAGTCAATAATGTTCCTCTTCATTCAAATAAAGCAACAGTTGTACATGCAGATGCAGAAACGCAGTCTGCACTTCCCAAGCCCATCATCAGACCTTGGGAACAACTTGTCCACAACAAGCACAGAACCAGTCTTGGATATGACAAGGACTTGTCCTTTGATATTCCAGACTACTCAAAACCCATTCAGTTTCAGAGTGCTGGTTTCATTCATGACAGTTCACCTGCTCCTCATTACAGTTCATCTACAACTGTTCCAGACTCTGCTCCTCTTCCACAGCAGCAACAACAACAACAGATCGTGAAATGCCAATGCTATGACCGAGTTGGTCATCTGAAAGATCACTGTTTTGATCTTCATCCATGTAAGCACTGCCATAAAACCACCCATTCTTCAAACAGATGCTTCAGCAACAAACGTCCTGCAAGAACAAAGATTCATCTAGGATGGATCGCTTCTTGGCAATGGGCATCAACAGCCAAGAAGATATTTCAAACACATGTCAGAACTTGTTCCAGAATATTGAACAGTCTTGCAGTTGAGTTTTCTCCATCTTCTCACCTTGTATCTGACAGGGGGGGAAATGATGGTCATCTACAAGCTTCAAAGCCACATCAAGCGAGCCTGAGCCACAACCTGCCACATCAGTTTCAGAGTTGTAGCCAGAGACAAATATGCCCGTGAGCATGCCATCAGTTGGCGATCTGGGACACTTCCTCTAGCAGACGACTTCAGCTTCTTGCCAGCTTTGGAAGAGTTCCGAGAACAAATTTGAGAACACTTCCTCTAGCAGAAGACTCCAGCTTCTTGCCAGCTTTGGAAGAGTTCCAGGAATTGCATAAGCATTCCAGAGTTGTTGGTTATCCTTAAACCATCACAGGTTGAGACTTCCCTTTTACAAGTTGAAGTTTTACCTTTTATGTGGGGTGAGGCCTCCCTTTTATGGTTGAAGGTTTCCCTCTTTGAAACAATAGGATCACTTCCTCTAGCAGAAGACTTCAGCTTCTTGCCAGTTTTGGAAGAGTTCCGGGAACTGCACTAAGCGTTCCAGTGTTGGTGGTCATCCTTAAACCACTGCCTTTTTTTACCAACATTTCATAGAGCACATTCAGTCTAGTGCTGCCATGCGTTATTGGACATTTTGTATTACAGCTCTTTTCTTGGACTCATACATAACCCTTCAGATTAAGGGGGGGAATGTTGGACACCTAATCCTAAAGGGTTAGCGTGGAAGCCTAATGGACAAAGCAATCCAAGAGACCTTGGGATGTGAATCCCAACGGTCAAATAATGTACCATAAATATACATCATTTGTGAATAAAAAATGCACTGCATGTTTTATCTTTACTAATTGTTTTCGCTCACCATGTCTGTTTAACATTTTTTTTAACCATGGTTTTGATACTTGAAATTTAATATTGCATTTAATGTGAATATATTATTACTTTTTATTTATGAGGGAGGTTTATGGGAAAACATACACCTAATAATGGGAATAGAAAATTTTGTTTAATACTATTAGGGCCTAAATCTACCTCAGGCTGAGAAAGGCAGGTCTAGGGTAACATCAAACCACGCTTAACCTAGTAGCTAGCCCTACCAGGTTGGGAGAGGACTCTCTCCTTGTCAATATCAAAGAAAATTTATCAAGGAAGGCTTGATATGGCTAATATAAAAACTAATTTTAGGCTAGGTATGCTTTCTCAGAGGATTTTGTTTGATTTTAATGGTTGGTTGATGGATCAAATGGGGAAGGGAGCTTTGGGTCTGGGAAATCAACTCAAATTTTGCAGAGGTTTCTGTGGGGCGAGGTAGGAAAGTATTTTAACAATTTGAAATGAGTGTAATGGTGAGTCTAAAGACCAGTGAGGAGCTGGAGAGGGCATGCAAGTGTCATGAGTCCTCTTCGGATAGTAGAAAACATGTAAAACTAAATAAACCCCAAAGCAGAGCACTAAAACACCAATGGATTCCACCTTTTACACTTGATTCATTTATTTATGCGAAATAGAAAGATGATGGCACACATAAACATAAGATCAACTAAATTAGAGAGAAGAAAACAATGCTAATTCAAATTATCACAAGAATCCCACCAAATGCTGCAAAACCCTGGTTCATTTCCTTGCCAAACTATAGAAGTGATGTAGAAAGTAGCTTAATGCATCCACAAGAGTCCAACCTTGACAAGTGACTAAGAAAGTACAAGATATAGGCATCAAACCACCTATGCTAGCCATCAGGGGTAGAATCCATGAGTTAAGGAGTTGTCTCAACAAGATCTAAACTGGGAACTGAAAAATAGGCAGTGGATTAGCTTGCGTCTAAAAGCATGGAAACTGATTCATTAAGTTCAAGACCACATAAAACTGAAGTATCTACCTCCTTAAGTCACTTTTCATCATTTTTACATCAAATTACATCAATTTACATCAATTTTCATCGTGAATTTGACCATGAGAGAGAAAAAGTCAAACTGGTAGAAGACTAGGTGAAATTCTGAGCAAACAGACAAAAATGGTAAATTTTTCTCCTATGTGTAGCGCTAGTGATTCTATGCGTAGCACTGTTTCCAAGCCAGTTATGGAAGGCTTCCCAAAGTCCAAATTAGGTGCAGAATAGCTCATTGGAAATCTTTGTGAGTCTTCTTTCTATGACAACTTGAAGTTTTTGTTTTAGAGTCCATTTGCCCCTCCAAAAGTGCAATCTCCCAAGATTGCTTCCTGTGTGGCAAAAAAGTGGTAGAGAGGGCATTTTTTGGGTGTTTTTTGCCCTTTTGGAAACCTAAAACTTGTCCAAAATTCTCACCCATTTCTGAGCATGCAATTTTTTCATGCTAATTCCAAATATTTAAGCCATTTTTCAAGAATATTCCTCCATCAAAATTGTAGCACCAGTGGCGCTACGCACCTGTTGGAAAAGCTTGTGTTAAACATTTCTATGCATAGCGCCATTGATTCTGTGTGTAGCACCGTTTTCAGATCAAGTTTTGGAGGCCTTTTCGGTGTCAAAATTAGGTTCACAATAGCTCATTAGAAAGATTATTGAATCTAATTTCCAATGCAACTTGAATTTTTCAATTTTGAGTTCATTGTCCCTATCAAAAGGCAAATTTCCCAATACTGGTCAAAATGTGAAAAATGAGGCTGCCTAAAGGCAAGGTGTTGTTGCAGACAACTTGAGAAGGTCTTCCTCAACTCCAAATTGATCTCATGATAGTTCATTGAAAAGCTCTTTGTGTCTAGTTACCATTTAACTCATCAAGAAAGTCATTTGGCCAACGAGGCATAGAGAAATTTTGATTTTTCCAAGGTCACTTCAGAGGTGCATAAATTCTCCTGAGGTAATTGTATTTTTGACATTTCTCTAAAACCATAACACCTGTGTAAAAAGTGAAGGAGGTTTTTCTTCCTTGGCCTATTGTGGACAAACGAATCTCTCACTTTTTCCAAATTCATTTTTCCTTGCTCTGAAACATCATTTTAGTAAAACCTATCCTGATGTGTAGAATAGGGGATTTGTCGAAATGAAGTGAAATGAAGGGGATAAGGGGCTTCTAAATTCTTGAGGAAATTTTGGGAAGTAGGGAGGGACGTTAATAAATAGTGGAAAGTCTAATTTCAAAGATTTAGTTAGGGGAAGGGGTCCATAAGGGCTAAACACAGGCCTACCCTAGAAAATTGTCAAATTATAGCAAGAAACTAGGGTTTGTGGAAAAATCGGGAATTTGAGGGATATCAGTATTTAATAAGGTACATTAAGGATAGGGGAAGGTGTATGAACATCACGATACAAGGTTTGTTGATGCTTTTACCATGCAAAATAAATTACCTTCAGAACCCTAGGAGAGGGAAATGAGCCTTACCCAAGTACAATTGAAGCATGAACAAGGTGTAAATGACCTATTGGAACATGAAATGATGATGAAAACTTTCTGAATGATGGTACACTTGGCTGAATGGTGACATGGACCAACACTTGGAAAACTTCGGAATGAGTGAAAAAAAACCCTACACCTAATACCTAGTGACCAAATTTTATTTGAAGACTCACTAAAATGACAAAATTTCACCTTGACATCCTAAAACTACTTTGTAAGAGCATATTTGATCACTGGTGGAAGGCTTGAAAGACTGACACTAACAAATACAAACTGAAGAAATGGTAGAGAAACATTATCCCTAAAGCCTTGAAGCAATTTTTAGTGAAAATTTTCTTATCGTCATTTCTCATTAATTTATAACGATATCTTCTTATAAATAAAAATAAAATTAAAGTCAAAGAAATTGAAGTCAAGTTCAATAGAATAATAATGTAAGAAATCACTACTCTCAATTTCAGCCAAAACTACATAGATTATTTAGTTGATGTTCTAATAACATTAATTACTATAAATACAATTTTAAATGTTCTCAATACTGACTTTAATAGCTACTTACTCTTATGACTTCATGCACACATCTTATAGTATTTATGATATTTGATGTACTAAAAATTATTCTTCCAAAGCCAAATCCAATCGTTAATCTCAACCAATTGAATTTACCTAAATCCAACATTATCCCAACTAGAGATTGTAGCTCGTACTGGTATATGAGAGCTTGGCTTATAATTGTATTTAATGAAATTCTTTATTGTACAACATGGAAACAATGGTTTTTTTATAAGGAGTAAACTGTTATAACATGCCCGGTTGATATAATAAAGGTGTAAAATAATATATATAAAGTGTAAGGTTTATATCTATATATATGACTTGTATGGAGAGGATAATGTTTTCTAAATCTCATTCTTGTTAACACGTTCCAATCATAATATGGAATAATAGTGTTTTAAATTTTTTTATGGAATATTGGTCGATTATGATGAAATAGTCCATCTTAATAAGTACAAAGAATGTGACTCCACCTTATCCTTTCGTGACTCCAATGTCTCACTATCTGGATGAGCTCTACTTCTACCTTTAAGACAATCATATAAAATCCAATAATACAATATCGATTTTAATGCGCGAACCACAATTGCAACAATCAGGTTGCTGTTTAATATCTTTCAATTATTTAATACTTTTGGATTATATATAATCTCTAAAATAATTATGCAAGACAGAAAGGTTATTATAAAAACTCTCTTTTATTTGTAAAGATAAACGTTCATTTTCAAGTTTAGTTATAACGATAACGTCCCAAGAAAAGGATAAGATAACAAAGCGGTAGCTTTAATTGGCCTCTTTTTTAAGACAGTAATGGTCCACCCATTATCCAATGTAGGTAATGACACTATGGTCCACCCATTATCGAATGGTTTTTTTTTAATTTAATTTTTCATAATAGTGATTTTAGTTTTTTCCCTTTAAATATATTATATTATTAATTTTTTTATTAGATTTATAACCTGAATCTGAAATGATTTATTTTTTTTATTATATTTATAATATAAATTATGCAATGAGAAAAGAACAAATATTTAATAAAATAAATTATTATTTTTAAGTTGAAGTTGCATTAACCGTGTAAAGGAAGTAGAGTTGTGGGTCGGTCAAAGTGCAAAATGGTTATATTTCCCTCATGGGAATGTCACTAGGCTTAGGGTGGGATTATGGTCGCTAATGTCACCTTTTTCATATAATAGATATGCTTCTATCGTGAAGTCACTTGGAAACTATACATAATTGAGAAAATACAATCTTTAGATTACCCTTTACCTAAGTATCATCGATGTTTATTAGGAAGGGATGGGTCTTTGAAATACTTAGACCACAACGATTACACCCATCCCTAATGAAATACCTATGATAAAGAAGGGGCCCACACCAACTTTGGGCCACCTAGACTATCATTCCTATCACATTCTACAATAACAATGTTACTCACATATAAGGAGGAAATTCATATTTTAAATCTTTTTCAATATTTTTTATAAATTATAATAACAATTCAATGTAAAAAATAATTTAGTATATTTAAATTGAAAAAATATATATATTTTAAAGTGAACAAATACAATACACATATATGACGAGGTAAAAAATTTAATTATATGACAAGGTAATAATTTAATATATAATTAAATGAAAAAAGATATATATTTTCAAGTGAAAATAGTACAGTAGCTATTTTTCCGAGGTTTTGGGTAAAATTAAATATTGTATTAAAAATATAATTATTGTGTTATTATTATTTAAAATGAGATATTAATAATTTATTAATTAATATATTTATTTTATATTATTTAGCTTCATGATTTTGATAAGAATATGAATAAAAAAGATCATATCTCTATTTTTACAAAATAATATTTAGTATAAATTTGAATTCAAAATGAAGATTAATGAAAGAAAACATATCATATATATCTTTGTATTGGGAACATATTTCTCGGTATTTTCTCATAAACAAAACTTACTTTCAAAGAGGATAATGCATTTCATATGGTTTTTAAAAAAAAAAAAAAAAAAAAAAAAAAAACAGTATATCAATTAAAAGAGTAATGTTGGTTGAAAATGTGCGAAAGATGAATTTTATTATGTTTCATATTAAGAATGGATAAGAATCGAATGAGTGACAAATAATGATTAACAAATTATATTTTAGGTTAATAATAAGTTCAATAATTTACATTAATACCTAATCAAGTTATTGGTGTGACTAAAAATAGGATGTTTCTCCTAAATCATGTGATCTGAGTCAAGGATCAGCATTGAAACAAACAATTGATAAGGGTAAAGAGATTGCAAAGAAGAAAAATTATACCTTAGGGAGTTTTGAGAATGTTTTATCATAAGGTAATCAAACTATTTGTGATTCCATAGAAGAGGTGGTTAACTTAAATTCTATTGATTATAATCAATGTAAGAAACCTACTAAGATGAGAATAGAAAAAAAGTGGTTGGTGTGGATAGTGTTCCTCTATACACTACTAACTCACCATGAATAGATGTTAAGAAAGCCAAGATTTTTTAGTTATTATTAGCTAGGATAGCCATTTCCCATGCAATTATTACCAAGTTTTGCACGACGGCGTAGTCAGTGCCATTGAAATTAAATATTATGTTCCTACAAAATTGCTACAAAATTTTCATATAAAACTTGTTAGCATGATACATATAAAGCATACTATGAAAAAATTAAGCTGATATTAATTTAACATGTAGAAGATTAATATATATTTTTCATATAGGTAAGTTAACAAAAAATGAATTTTCTATGAATTTTCTTTACAAAGCATTATTTTGGTCATATTTATGTGACAAAGTTTGACAATTTATAATTTCCCCCCAAAAAAAAAAAAACTTTTAATTCAATTACGAAGTAGTAACTTTGGTAGGATTTGTTGAAATAACATTTACATTACATACATATATAGCCTAATATATGTCACATTCATATAAAATTGAATTATAAATCGTTTAGCACAATACACAATTTTATAGTTTTGATCAATTTGGCATGATGTTTAACATGACGCTATAGTCATGGTTGGGAAATGACTAATAATGTGAAAATTGTGAGGGATTTCTCTTAGGTATCTTTTGGGTGAAGCATTCAATGATTGACCATCTCATAGCTTGTTGATGTTTTGAAAAAGAGATGAAAAAACAATATTTATTAATACTTCTTTGATTTTTCTAAAAAACAACATACTATGGCTAATAACTTTAAAAATAAATAGAGAAAATAAAAATTCAAGTAGAGTAGAGAACAACTATTTTTCTAATTATATGAAATATTGATTGTAAAATTAAAAATTCCCATAAATGATTATATACATGGATTAAACCATAATCAAAACTAAAATAAAATTTATATATTAAAGCATTTTATATATCTAATATATATCTATATATATATATATATATATATATATATTTTATCTATATATTTACTATATATATATATTATATATATATATATATATATAATATATTATATATATATATATATATATATATATAACTAACTTATAGAAATGAGGAAGAACAATGAAGGGGAGCGCAAAAAACAGCTAGGGTTGAAATTTTGCAGGCACAGATCTCCATGGTAGGGCGTGGAGGAGGGAGCTCTGCTCCTTCCTACAAGCAAACTGTTACCAGCCATGGTAAAAAGCCAATGGAAGAAGTCGGAAGTATTAATGACGAGGGGAAAGAGAGCAGGGAGGAAGAGTAGGAGGGAGATAACCATTGTGAAAATAAAAGCACAAAAGACAAGGAAGAAAATGAAAAAGAAAAGGGAGCAAAAACCAAGGCACAGAAAGGACCTTGTAAGCCCAAATCTGAGGTTATACCCAGGGTAGTCCTGAATGATCTTATGCTGCAGGCACACAAGGACCACATGCAAACTTATGCTATCATTTGTAAATTCATTGGAGTATGGCCCACTGGAAAAGCTTTATAGACATGGATTAAATACCATTGGAAACCAAAAGGGAGCATTGACCTACATCTAGGATCAAAAGGATTCTTTACAGTGGTTTTCACTAATATTTAGGATAAAGACAAAGTGTTTGAAGGAGGGACCTACTTCTATGCAGCTACTGGCCTTTATATGAGGCCGTGGATGATGAACTTTGTCCTAGAATAGGAAACTTTCACATCAGTTCCAGTGTGGGTAAGACTTTACTCTGTTCCTCTTGCTTACTAACAAACAGAATCGTTAACACCCATAGGTAATAAATTAGGACGTTTTATCAAGGCTTCAGAAGCCACTAGAAGAGGAAAATATACTTCCTTTGGATGAATCTATGTGGAAATGGATCTCTCCAGAGCTCCACTAGATGATTTTATCTTGGAAGTTTATGATGAAGAATGGGTGCAAACAGTAGAATATGAACATATTCCTTTTAGATGTCGCAGATGTCATGAGCATGGGCACCTGTTCAAAGATTTCCCTCTCAGTAAAATAGAGAATAAGAGTAGAACTTCCACAATGGAGGATATGGAAATCTTTCAAAAAGTGAGCCATAGAGGAAAAGGCGAAAAATGGGACTTAAGCAACATCAAGCAGTAGGGCCTCAAGGTACGCGGAATAGGTTCGAAGTTCTCGAGGAAGAAGAAGAGACGATAAGAGTAGATCAGGGATAGAGGAAAGTTTAGAGGACAAGGAGACAGAGGAGGACAAAGACTAACCAAAGAACAATGACATATAGAAAGAGGCTATGATGAGCGATGTAGAACTGGATATAGACCAGGAAATGACCCAGAGCGAGATGGAAATGGAGGATCATGAACTGTAGGAGATTCTAGATAGAGAGCACCTATATTTGGAAGGGTTCTTGAAACAGGGAAACATGGGAGGGTTAGATTCATTGCCTCAAGAAGAGTTCTCTAGAGTACAACAGTTGTACTATGGAAACCTGGGCTAGTGGGGTGGAAAGGAAAGGTATCACGGCAAACCATGGCAAAGAAGGTGTGAAATCTATAAAAGCACACTAGGATTAGCACCTCGAAGCCCAGGAAAGAAAAGAGGTAGAAAAAAATAGAATGAGTTGTTGATGGAGTGTGGAAAGCTAATTATAGATTTAGGTCAGATGAAAGACCTAACAAGTTCCTCTTTCACTCATCTTTAATGATGAAGTTCATTTCTTGGAACATCAGGGGTCTACGTAGTAAAAGGAAGTAAGAGTACTTAGTAACAGAATGAAATAGGAAGCTCCAGATATTATATTTATCTAGGAAACTAAATGTTCTATTCAGAAAATTAAAGAACTTCATAGTAAATGGCTCAGTCGTTTTGAGTTTCTAGAAGTAAAGGTACAAAATATAGCAGGTGACATTCTTACTCTTTGGAATCCCCTAAAGATTAGTATAATAGATGCTGAAGCCTCCAGAAATTATTTATCAGTGGTCATTTAACCTGTGGGGGATAGGGAGATATATTTGGTAATGAATGTTTATGGCCCTCAAAGAATGGACAACAAATTGAGATTTCTAGATTCTCTTATAGATCTTAGAGAGAGATATGATGGGATTCCATGGACTATGGGTGGGGATTTCAACATGATCAAATCACTATCGGAGAAAAAAGGGGGCACTAGAGCTCTAACCAAAGATGCCTTAGATTTTCAATCTTTTATCGACACTTTGAAACGGGTTGACATTGATTCAAGTAATGGTCTCTTTACTTGGAACAATAGAAGAGGAGGAGGGTCTCTGGTGGCCTCAAAGCTAGAAAAATTTATCATATTATAGGACCTTATACTCAATGACAATGGAATGGAAGCAAGGATTCTACCCTTTGGAGGATCTGATCATTGGCCATTTCAACTAGAGATTAGGGGCATTGGTACTCCCAGGACTTTTAGATTTGAGAATATCTAGCTCACCCATACAGATTTTATCAACCACATTTCAAGTTGGTGGTCTGAAGATTTGCATATTTAGGGTACAAGCATGTCTCTTCTTGACGAAGGACTAAAACATATTAAGCTCAGGCTAAAAGAGTGGAACAAGAAAGAATTTGGCAATATTTTTGTAGGAAAAAAAGTCGTTGAAACCAAACTACAGATTCTCAACCAATCCCTTATCAAGATTGGCTTTGATAAAGTCAGCAATGATAGAGCCACCAAACTTCATCACGAGTGGGAGAACTTATGCAAACAAGAGGATATATTTTGGAGACAAAAATCTAGAGTTCAATGGTTAGAGGAAGGGGAACGAAACACCGGATTTTTCCACAGGTCAACCTTGGAAAACCGAGCTCATAATAGAATCTCATCAATTAAGGATGAGGAAGGGAAACTACTCAACGCGCATGAAGAAATAGAAGCTACATTAGTTCAACACTTTAGTGGAATTTCGAAGGAAACCATTTCAAATAGAGAGCCTTTCATTAAGGATCTAACAAGACATATACCAAGAATAGTGTCCAGAGAGGATAATTTCAACCTTAATAGGCTAGTAACTAAAGAGGAAATCAGTGAATTCCTCAAGGAAATGCAGAATGGTAAAGCACTGGGTCCTGATGGTTTTAATGTGGACTTCTTTAAAGCCTACTGGAATATTGTTAAACAAGATATTTTGAATGTAGTAGAAGATTCTAAGAGAAATAGAACTATTCTTAAGGCACTCAACACCTCCTTCATCTCATTGATCCTTAAATAGGATAATTCCCTAACTCCTGATAAGTTTAGACCCATAGCATTATGCAATGTGGTTTACAAGATTATATCCAAGATTGTAGCGAATAGAATCAAACCTCTTCTCTTCACTCTGGTGTCTGGGGAGCAATCTGGTTATGTGGAAGGTAGACAAATTATCAATAACAGCATTCAAGCATAGGAGGTGCTGCACTCACTGAGTAGCAACACGAAGGTTGGAATGATCCTATAGCTAGACCTAGCCAAAGCCTGTGATAAGTTGAATTGGACCTATATCAGGAGGGTTCTTATTGCTTCTGGGTTTGAATCATAGTTGGGTTAGATGGATCATGGCTTTGGTAACCTCTTCTAGCCTTTCAATTTTGGTAAATGGCTCTCCCTCCGAGATTTTTATTCCCTCAAGAGGTCTCAGGCAGGGAGATCCACTCTCTCCCTTTCTCTTTATACTCATGATGGAAGGACCTGGTAGATCGATTAAGCAGGCAAAAGCAGAAGGTAAAATCAAGGGTCTTCAACTTTCTGAGAATGGACAGACTTTGACTAATCAAGAATTTGTGGATGACACCATGTTGTATGGATTTCCTACAATCAAAGAAGCTTTGGCATACAAACAACTTCTAATTGACTTTGGTTTGGCCACAAGTATGGAGGTTAATCTTTTCAAATCTAAAATCTTTTTCTTTAATACCAATATTGCTATTCAAAGGAATATCTCCAGAATTATAGGTTTTCAAAGAGATTCTCTTCCTTCAAAATATTTGGGAGTCCCTCTTACTATTAAACCTCTTCATAAGAGTATCTAGGAACCAATGATTAATATTATGCAAGATAAAATCAGGAATTTGACCATCATATCTTTAAACTTGGTTGGCAGGTTGGTGCTTACAAAGGTTGTTCTCCAATCTATCCCAGTCTCCATGCTTTCAGCGCTCCCTACACTAAAAGGAGTCGTACAACAATTCAGAACCATTCAAAGAGACTTCATCTAGGGTAAAGGGGAAAATAAAAGGTAATGAGCCTTAGTTGCTTGGGAAAAGATTTGCAAACCCAAAAATCAAGGAGGTCTAGGTTTGGATGATCCAGAGGTTCTAAGCTGGGCTCTAGGAGCTAAGTTATCATGGAGATGGGTTAAAGAACCAAAGGCCCAGTGGGCTAGTATTTGAATAGAAAAGTATGCCAGCACTTGGGATAATAACGATCACATAAGAATCTCTAGAAATATAAAGGGATCATACATCTCAAATAAGGCCTGGGAGAATAGAGGATTAGTTCAAAAGAATAGCTTTTCGGAAATCAGGGAGGGGGATCTGGCACTTTTTTGGGAAGATAAATGGCAACAAGAACCAGTATTGTTGAAAGAGGAATTTCTGGATATCAAGAGAGAGATAGACATCATAGCGTTATCACAAGTCAAAGATTTTTGGGACCAAAACAATAATGCAAGTAAATGGAGAAAGTGGAGGAACATGATTTACAGGGAAGATAACCCCTTGAATACTAAAGTTGAGGCTCTCATGCAGATACTAGAATAAAGGAAGATTTTAGTGACAGGGGGGCATGACCAATTGAGGTGGGGAAACAATAATGAGGGTACCTTTAATCTTAAGGAGGCAAAACGCAAACTACTTGAGATGGATTCTCTTACTCTGGATAGAATATGGTAGAATCTATGGAAGCATCTAGGATGGATGAAGAATAAACTCTTCATGTAGCTTGTTTATCATAAGAGAATTCTGACTTGGGATAACATAAGGAAAATGGGTGTTTTAGGGCCTTCCAGATGCCAGCTCTGTGAAACCTAAGAAGAAACCATGGAACACCTCCTCAATAATTATATCTTCACATCTAGTTTGTGGGATTCTTTTCCCAACATCTTTCAAAAGAGCGACAGGGATAAAGGGTGTATCATCAACACCCTAACCAAGTGGAGGTGTAAATATTCAAATAATGAAATTCTTGGCTCAGCTTGGGCTCTTACGCCTAGCTTCATTATTTGGAATGTCTGGAAAGAAAGGAATAAGAGAATTTTCAAAAATGAAAAAATATCCCTCCAATGTCTTTTAACGCAGACCTTGACTCAACTTAAAGAGACAGTTGGCACCATAGTGAAAAATATCCCTAAAAATCCACTTTCATAGGCTAACATGAGGATTATGGGATAGTTGGGAATGCAGGGCCTTATTTCACAAGGCCTAAACAGAAAGGTTATGGTTATGGATTCTAAGCAAGAATTTTGGCATCCTCCACCTTTGGGCTTTCTAAAATATAACATAGACGGGGCTTCAAAAGGCAACCTTGGCAATGCAGGCTTTGGAGGGGTGTTAAGGGAAGATACTTGAAATATCCTTTCCATCTTCCATGGACATTTAGGCAGAGCTATGAATAACATGGCAGAATCCATGGCTATGGAGCAATGCTTAGAACTCCTAGTGCAAGAGAACCAATAGAATGTGATTATCGAAGCTTATTCTGAGTTAGTTATCAACACAGTCAAAAAAAATAGTTGAGGCTCGGAATTGGAGAAGGTTGCGAAAGACTGGAGAATGATCTAAGTCTTTCAAAGGATCCAGCTCCACCTCAGAGTCCTACACACGGTTAGTTTTAACCATGTGCGAACGTAGGCCAACGAACTTACTGATTTACTGGCTAATCAAGGGGTGAAGAGCACAATGAACAGGGTTGCGATGGGTGGGCATAGGTTGGCTCAGGATAGTCTCATGGATCAGTGTGACACCCAAGCAGATGAGGACATGATGGCGTTCCGCACCAAAACTATGGAAGCTCTATCCAACAATTTGGTTTAATTATGAGGTGTAAGTTTTTCCTTTTCTCATTTTTTCTTACGTTGCTCGGAGGATTCTGCTACTAGAGTAGTTGGTTGGAGGGAAGGGGTAGTATGTCACTGAGGCTCACGTATGGCTGCAAAGGAGAAAGTGGTAGCTGCCAGAATCCAGGATCCAATGGCAACCGGAATATTCCTGATACGTGGTCTAAGGACGCAAATATGCTAGCTGAGTGGTTTTTGGTGTATCGAGGGCCTCTCGGGTGGGAAGTGGTTTTGAAAATTTGGGAGCGATCGCACTCTTCAGGCTACACGTGGCTGAGGGGTTGTTTTGTTTTCTGCCCTTCTCGCACATTAACGAGCAGTACTTTTGCTCGGTGTGATATGATCCTATGTTGTATGATCAAGCCTGGCGTATCTACGGCTATGATTCAACGAGCTTGTCAGTGAGGCCATAAGGTTAAAAGGCAGACTTCTAGGTGGCGTGCTATTCACCTCTACCATTGGATCAAGTTGGGAGGATTGACAGTTTGGAATCTGCGAGTTTTATGGTCGGTCAAAATTGTTAATTGGCGAGAGTCTTGGCTCAGCAAGGTCCTCCTCTGTCGTTGGTTGGAGCTAGGAGTTTTAATGGTGGAGATTAACGACTTTCACCCCCTTTTCGGATTTGATGGGTTGATTTTGTGGTCTTGGTATTTTTTTCCGTTTAGGGTGGTGTAATTTTGTGGGTAAGGGTCGGAGTTTTCACACTTAACTCGTGACCTTTGGTTATCTAGTGAGTAGTTTTTGATTAAAATCCATGTTACCATGTAGATGGTTGTATTCTATGTAAATATTTTTCTGATTTAATGATAACGAGGTACGACTCTTACTTTAGCAAAAAAAAACTAACTTGTAAAAATTAGATATGGGTTTAAATAAGCATGGGAGAAGAAAAGAGATGAAAAATATCAATTAACAATATGTTAACTCTAGAACACTATCTCCATAGAAGGGGTTTCGAGGCTTGGGGCATCTATTGTTACCTAACTATACTCACATGCAATTAATTCGCCAATCACATGTTAATAATTCCTCACAATTAATTAGATTATCGAATCTTATTTAAGGATAACTCACGAACATGGGTTATATGGCTTATCATTATGTTTAACTTTACAGATAATTGGTTGTAATACTGTAATATTTAAGGATAACTCACGAACATGGGTTATAAGGCTTATCATTATGTTTAACTTTACAGATAATTGGTTGTAATACTGCAAAGAAAAATATAAGTCTGTGTATACATCAGCTCGGAATTTCTATTGTGATAATTTTCTATTATTTTTTTATTTAAAATTTTTTTATATAATAATATTTTTGATACGTCAATGTAAAAATTTTACTTTATCTCTT
>APFE030876322.1:3141-23774 GCA_000404065.3 Pinus taeda | reverse complement strand
AACTCTTTTTCATAACTAAACTTATAAGATATTGTTTTAATAGTACGTGGGAAATAAATTCTTGATGATTTACCAGGTTCGGTTCTCTCTGCCTTTCATAGAGTCCACATACAATTCCCTGAAACCCTAGAATCCAGATCCTAAACATTAAAACGCACTGATCAGCGTAATTCAATTCAATTGCAGTGGTTGACACTATATGTTTCAATTGTACAGTGGTTGACACTATATGTTTCCCATCGAATCCATCCTCATGCTTAATGTCAATCAATCATGTAGGCAGACAAATCTCAATGTTAACTGGTTAGCGTAATTCAATTCAATTGTAGTGGTTGAGAATATTATGTTTTTATTTAATCTATATTAGGTTTCTTATTTAATCTATTTACATGCTCAATGTTAATTAATTATGTAGCTAAATAATATTAATATAAATTATTTGGGATTGGAAAATTTTAGGGGTTAATATTAGTAAGTGGGTTAATTTTTCATTATTTCTGCAAAAAATTATTGTCAATTTTGATTTTTTTAAAAAGATTTTGCTAAATTTTAGAGATATCACATTGCTTTACTTTAATATGCAAAATTATATAAAAACTATTCTATAATAATTAAAATTTTAGATATTTTTAAAAGATATCAACAAACATTTATATTTTTCATATTAAACACTAATAAAATTCACCCAATTTTATAAAATTTAAAATAAATTCCTTTTTTTTAACCTATCTAATTTGGAACCAATATGAATTAAATTTTCAATTACTTATCTTTCAAGCATCTGAACAATTATTAATGGAAGTTCTAGTTGCAATTGGTTACCTTGCAAATGTTCTCAAGACACCCGGCTTTGGTGAAGAACTTAATTTTGTAGTCGATCATTGCCAAGAAAATACACCAAATAGATTGCTACAAAGTTCTTTATTTAATCTATTTACATGCTCAATGTTAGTTAATTAGTAGCTAAATAATATTAATATAAATTATTTGGGATTATGGAAAATTTTAAGGGTTAATATTAATAAGTGGGTTAATTTTTCATTATTTCTGTAAAAAATTATTAATCAATTTTGATTTCTTCTATAAAAAAAAAATTGCCTAAATTTTACAGTATCACATTGTTTTACTTTAATAATTGCTAAAATTATATAAAGACTATCTATAAAATAATTAGAAATTTTAGATATTTTTATAAAGATATCAACAAACATTTATATTTTTCATATTAAACACTAATAAAATTCACCCAATTTTATAAAATTTAAAATAAATTCCTTTTTTTTAACCTCTCTAATCTGGAACCAATATAAATTAAATTTTCAATTACTTATCTTTCAAGCATCTGAACAATTGTTAATGGAAGTTCTAGTTGCCATTGGTTACCTTGCAAATGTTCTCAAGGCACCCGGGTTTGGTGAAGAACTTAATTTTGTAGTCGATCATTGCCAAGAAAATACACCAAATAGATTGCTACAAAGTTCTTTATTTAATCTATTTACATGCTCAATGTTAGTTAATTATGTAGCTAAATAATATTAATATAAATTATTTGGGATTATGGAAAATTTTAAGGGTTAATATTAATAAGTGGGTTAATTTTTCATTATTTCTGTAAAAAATTATTAATCAATTTTGATTTCTTCTATAAAAAAAAAATTGCCTAAATTTTACAGTATCACATTGTTTTACTTTAATAATTGCTAAAATTATATAAACAGTATCTATAAAATAATTAGGAAATTTTAGATATTTTTATAAAGATATCAACAAACATTTATATTTTTCATATTAAACACTAATAAAATTCACCCAATTTTATAAAATTTAAAATAAATTCCTTTTTTTTAACCTCTCTAATCTGGAACCAATATGAATTAAATTTTCAATTATTTATCTTTCAAGCATCTGAACAATTGTTAATGGAAGTTCTAGTTACAAGTGGTTACCTTGCAAATGTTCTCAAGACACCCGGGTTTGGTGAAGAACTTAATTTTGTAGTCGATCATTGCCAAGAAAATACACCAAATAGATTGGTACAAAGTTCTCCACAATAATAACAGATGATTAGTGTTTAGCTACTCAGATACACGAAGCTTCACACATTGCACTAATGTGAGAGTGACAGACAAATGAAACCATCTAAATATTGCAGAAAAATGATGCACCATTCGAGCTTTTTTTATGAACATCCACTTAGGTTTTAACGTACTTCACCATTTCAACAGGTATATGTTTTTCATCGTCCATTTTCTTGTTCTGACTTTCTCAATAACAAATTGAATGAATAAAATCCAAATTTCTTCACCTAGGTGTTTATCCAAATTGCTTTCACCTAGGTGTTTGAGTTCCTTTTGGCTTTACATTTAAAAAATATGAAAAATGTATATGAAATGGCATACAAAGTTATGACATTACAATTGATTGAACTAAAATGCTTTTGGACATGGTTGGTAAATATGGTTTCAAATTCTGCATTATATTTTTTATAACGTGTTGTCTGTTAAAAGGTGTGGTAAATTAAGTTATATTTTATTTAGTGAATTGATCCAAAATGGATCTTGTATAAAAATCTTTATGGCTAATGTCTTCATTTGATTAAACAACACAAACAAATGAATGGCAGGAAAACCCAAAATCTAAAGGGAAGCGGAGAAGCGTAGTGTGAATTCCCTAGAGTCGTTGGATCCATGCCATCAACAGATGAGATCAAATGACATCAGAAGAAGCCAACAGCATATCAACCTCAGCCTCAAGCAATTTGTGATCAATGATGACATATGAACTATTGATCGAGCACGCAGATCAACAGTGGAGCTAGATTGTATCGCATCGAAAATACGCTAAAGGGAGGACTTAAGACAGGTGGAAGGTTTTCAGTAGACTTGAAGGAGTTATGAATTAAACAACGAAGGATTTGAGTTATGTGGTAAACGGTATTTCAGGTGGGCTTCAGGTGGTAAGTGGTATTGGAAGGGCTTCACTCGATTCCATACAGTAGCCGACACGTAGCACGCCGCAGGAGAGAGAAAACCGCTTCTTCGGGTGGGTAATATTCGTGCAAGTAGGCCACCTGAAATGGTTATCAACCATTGGATTGGAGATCGTGGATCAATGGTGGAGATTGAGTGGACTACTTGATGTTCCGGGTTGGATGTGAACAGTCGAATTGAAGGCAGACCAACGGTGTGGAATATGAAGGGATTACAACCCGTAGCCAATGTGACATGCAGACCCAAGACGATTATAGGGTGGAATTTATATCATTTGAAGTCTGGCTTTGGTGCTTCGGTCATATTTTCCATTGTTTCACTGTATTCTCGTGTACGCCCTGTGTAAACAGAAAAGTGTGTTCTTAGGGATTTTCACCCATGCCCAAAGATCCTTTTTATTTGTAAATAGGTGGTCTCAATGCCTTGAGAATTATTATTATGATTGTTTAACACTGAGTAGGGAGATGAAGGGATAACAACCAGGAGCCAGAGAGCCCGAAATTAAGGTGAATAGACAGCGTTAATAAGCTTAAAAATCCATCCCATTGTAGAACAGAAAGAAAAAATAAGTCAGTTGAAGATAGTCACAGAAAGAAAATTAGTCAGTTAGATCGAGGTATATTGAATAGAGGAACAAGATACAGGGAGAGTCTGTGCACTCTTTAAGGCTTGAGGTTTCCGAGTAGATCCCTCTTTGACGTCACTATTGGTTGAGACTCTGTTTTGAGCTCACTCTTGTAATAATCTATTCTTGAAGACTTAATATAGAGGTTGACACTGAAAGTTGGACCAGGAGACGTAACCAGGAAGTCTAGTGAACTCCTTAATTATTTTGGTTGTGTTGATGTGTGTGTCTCTTATGTTTTCTGACTGTTAAATGTTTGTATTATTAGCAATCTTTTCGATCCATTGCACTAAATAATATAGGTATTCCTGCACATGCGTCTGTAATACCTTTTCTTATTGATTTAGTATCCATTGGCATCAAGTGGTATCACAACATTTGGTATTGGTTTTATTAAGGTTAGACAAGCTTGTGCTGGATTTTGAATGCTAACTAGATTAAAGTTTAGACTAGGAGAATGAGAACTTGTTGAGGCTAATCCAGAGATTAGAAGAGTCTATTTTTAGAGGAGAATGGTAGAATAAGCTCCATTGGGATCAGAATCTCAATTTACAGAACGTTTTAAGACACTCCAAGCCATGGTGGAAGAGATGTATCTGGAGTTTAAGAAGGATTGAGGTGAAAGCACTGCAACACCCAAACTAGACAAAGGAACAGAGGAACCTTTTCTAGTTTCCGCTCCAAAAGGCAAAGGAAAAGGATGAATTACTCCTCTGCCATCTCCTCCATCATCATGCTCGTCATCATCGTCTTCTAGCTCTTCTAAAAGGAATAAGAAAACTTCCTTAATCAAATTAGATGTGAAGTTTGATCTGCCAATTTATGAGGGAGAACTCAATGCAGAAAAACTAGATAATTGGATAGACAAATTGATGCATATTGTAGGGTATAGAATGTTGATTTAGAAAGGAAGAAGATTCAGTTGGCTAGCCTTCAACTTGGAGGAACTCCACTAGTATGCTGGGAAGGAAAGACACAAATTGATCTACAAAAACATGGTAAAAACATTTCTACCCGGAATGAATTTGTTTCTGCTATCAAAAACAAATTATATCCTTTAACTTACATGCAGAAGGCAATGATGAGTTGGAAAACTCTTCATTAGTTGAAAGGTCAAAGTGTAAAAAGTTATACTTAGGAATTCAAAAGGAGAGCTTTAACTCTAGTTATATCATTAGATTCACCTGAGACTTTATTGAAGTATATAGGTGGTCTTCGTAGCTATTTAAACCATACTATTTTCATGTCTAATCCCACTAGCTTAGATGATGTATCAGTTCAAGCCACACATCGAGAAGCTAGAGGTAAGAATGTAAACCCAGAGGTTGGGGGTTCATCTAAATATTTTATAAGCAAGAGCAAGGAAAAGAAGACACTGAAATGGAAGGAGAGGAAAGCAAACACTGTAAAGAATGATAAACCTTCATGCACTCATTGCAAGAAAGAAGGACATGATGAGGCGCACTGTTGGTTTTGCATCCAAAATGGAAACCTAAGAAGTTCGTTGGTAAGGAGAGAAAAAATGTTGTTGCTATTCAGCAGGACTTGAGATCAGATTTAGGCGATGAAACAACAACTACAACCACAAGTATTAAAGGTAAAGTTTCTGAAGCATCCATCCACAAGTAATTTTGCACAATCTGTTGATAATGAGAATAATGAGAGGGAAAGAAATGAGATTTTTTGTATTAGACTAATTTCTAAGAACAATAAGATTGATACTTTATTTGATAGTGGATCACAAGTAAATTTGATTTCTGACGATGAACCACATTGGTTGGTTCGAAACGCGTTGGCAAAAATCTTTCTTATGTGATTTACGCAGAAGCTCTCCTTATAACTATGACAAATCACAGAAGTCTCAATTCTACAATAAATTTGATTTCTGAAACAATTGTAAAGAAGCTAGGATTACAAACAAAACCTCATGAGAAGCCATATCCATTAGGTTGGGTGTGTGATAAAACAAAGGTACAAGTAACACGACAATGTAAACTTACGTTTGCTATTGGATCAACGTTTGTAGATGAGGTTGAATTAGATATAGTCCGATTGGATATATGTGGTATTGTGTTGGGAAGTCCATACTTGTATGATAGGAAAGCTATATTCTATATAGCTGAGAATAAATATCAACTCACGAAAAATGGAATAGAATACATTGTAAGAGCTCATAAACTCAAAGGTAACTATTTTCTCATAAACTTAGGAAAGATGAAAATAATTGTGAATTCAAGTAAGCAATTTTTACTAATGGTTGTAAAGGCAAAGGATCCTGAAAAATCCAATGCATTTGAAGGTTGTGATTCTAGATAGAAAGTTGATTTAGTTAAATTTGTTTCAGAGTATGATGTTCTATTTCAAGAACCTAAAGGTCTGCCACTGAAGAGAGAAATAATACATGATATTTATTTGCAGCAGGATGCTCCATTACCTAACAATTGAATGTACAGGTTGTCAGCTTTAGAGAATGGAGAGATAAAGAAGTAGGTACAAGAGTTGCTTGATAAAGGGTTTATACGACCAAGAACATCACCATGTGGATCTCGAATCGTGATGGTGAGAAAGAAAGATGGTTCATGGAGAATGTGCATTGATTATAGAGTACTAAAGAAAATAATGATCAAGAATCATTATCCTCTTCCTCGTATTGATGATCTGTTAGATCAATTGAATGAAGCAGTTTACTTTTTGAAGTTAGACTTGCGAAGTGGTTATCATCAGGTCAGAGTTACAGAATAGGATGCATGGAAGACTGCTTTCAAGATGAAGCAAGGAATTTATGAATGGTTGGTTATGCCTTTTGTCTTAACTAATGCTCCTGCTACATTTATGCAAGTTATGAATGATGTACTCAGACCATTTATTGATGACTTTGTAATTGTTTATTTAGATGACTTTCTTGTTTTTAGTAAGGCATAGGAAGACCATGTAAAGCATGTGAAACAAACTTTAGATGTTTTAAAAAGAGAAAATCTCTATGTAAAACTATCAAAATGTGAATTTGGTAGAACATCTTGAAATTATTTGGGTTATATTGTAGGGGGTGGTGAATTGAAGATAGATCCCTATAAGGTTGAAGTCATTGTGAACTAGCCTAAACCCAAATCTGCTACAAAGGTTAGGATTTTCCTATGGGCAACACAATACTGGAGAAAGTTTGTTGCTAGCTTTTCTCTTATTGTAGCTCCATTACATGCATTAACAAAATTAAAATAGGTGTTTGAGTGGGAGGAAAAACAGCAGAAAACCTTCGACACCTTAAAAGAGAAAATCAGTACAACACCAGTACTAGCACTGCCATATATTCAACATCCATTGGAGATTGAGATAGATGCCAATGACTATGCCATGGAAGCAGTTTTGATGCAACACGAAAAACCAATATCCTATCATTCTTAGACATTTTCTTCTACAATAGTGAATTATCCTACATATGATAAAGACTTGTATGCATTAGTACAAAGTGTGAAAAAGTGGAAACATTACATAATGGATAAAGAAACAATCATACATACAGATCATCAACCACTTCAATATTTGCACTCATAAACTAAATTGCAGCAATCAAGAAATTATAGGTGGATGGGTTTTCTATAGCAATTTCATCTTGTCAATAGATATAAGAAGGGTATACACAATAAGGTTGCAGACATGTTATCAAGACCAGTCATAAATGCATCTACTATACTTAAGCATAACTTAGTAATGCATGAAAGTTACATTGAATAATATGCTCAAGCTGGAAATTTTAAAGATGTATATATAACTTTAAGTCATGGAAAGCAAGTAGAAGAATTGGATTATTATGTAAAGGATCAACTCTTATATCATTTCGGAAAGTTATGCATTCCACAAATAGAAAGAGTTAACATAATTCGAGAAGCACATACTTCTCTCATATCAGGTCATTTTGGTGTAAGTAAAACCGTTACACAATTGCAAAGGTTCTGTTATTAGCCATGAATGCATGAGATAGTTTCTAGATATATCAAAGTGTGTACTATGTGTGCTACAAGAAAGCCCAGTAATAGAAAATTAGGCTTGTACACTCCACTTCCAATTCCTTCTCATCCTTGGGAAAGTGTTTCCATGGATTTGTTGGGTGATTGCCAAAATCTAGGAAAGGTCATGATTATTTATATGTTTTCATGGATAGGTTTAGTAAAATGTGTATTTTGATACCTTGTAACAAGCAGGTTACAGTTGAACAAACATAAAAGTTGTTCTTTCAGAATGTATGGGTTCATTTTGGGTTACCCACTTCTATTGTATCTGATCGAGATTCTCTATTTGTTGGGAAGTTTTGGTTAAGTTTATAGGAGTTGATGGACACCATGTTGAAGAAGAGCACAACATTTCATCCACAAAAGGATGGTTAGATGGAAGTGGTCAACGGGACAGTGATCCAGTTGCTCAGAGGTTATTGCAGAAAGAATCCCAAGCTTTGGGATGAGCATTTGAGTTATGTACAACATGCTTACAATCATGCCAAGCACTCTTCTACTCAAAGATCTCCTTTTGAAACTTGTTTTGGTTTTATACCAAAGTATCCCTTGGATTTTGTCTTTGGTAAAGACATAGCAGTTGATGGACACAGTGATGTGGACAAAGCAACCAAGTTCATTGAACAAATCCAGGAAATTCACTAGGCAGTGCAGGAACAGCTAGAAAGAAGTCAAGTTAAGTACAAGGTAAGACATGATAAGCATCGAGTTGAGCATAGATTTCAAGTTGATGATCAAGTCTGCCTGTACATCAGCAAAGACAGAATGCACGGTGAAGGTAAGAAGCTAAAACCAATAAGGTAAGGACCTTTCAAGATACTTGATAAAATTGGTGAAAATGCTTTTCGCCTCGATTTTCCAGCTTATAAGCAGATCTATTTAGTTGTTAATGCAGAAAACTTGAGATTATATGAACCTTCATTGATTGAGAATCCTGAAGAGAAAAGTTGGTTGCCTTCTATTGGGGATTTGTTGCTTTAGTACCTTAATGAGTTACACGAGGACATAGTTCTGGATAGGAAGGTAAGAAATATGCATCAAGGGGATGTTGAGTACTTGAGAGTGGGACTCAAAGGTTCAAATCCAAACAAAGGACGATGGATAAAAGTTAGAAAGGTGAAGGAGTAGTATCCTCACTTGCCTGAATGCTAAAAACCAACTTTTGGTGGTCCAAAAGCTTTTCAGTGGGAAGGCATGATCCAAAATGGATCTTGTATAAAAACCTCTAACTCTAAAGTCTTCATTTCATTAAAAAACGCAAACAAAAGAATGGCGGGTAAACCCAAAATCAAAAGGGAAGAATAGAAGTGCAGTATGAATTCCCTAGAGCCATTGGATCCACGAGATCAATGGACGAGATCAAATCACATTGGAAGAAGCCAACGACATATTAACCTCCACCTCAAGCAATTTGTGATTAGAGATGACATATGAACCATTGATCGAGCATGCAGATCAATAGTGGAGGGAGATCGTATTGCATCACAAATACACTAAAAGGAGGACTTAACATAGGCAGAAGGCATTTAGCAGACCCGAAGGAGTTATGAATTAAACAATGAAGGATTTCAGTTCTGTGGTAAATGATATTTCGGGCGGGCTTCAGGTAGTAAATGGTATTGGAAGGGATTTACCTGATTCCATAGACCAGCTGACACGTAGCACGTCGCACGAGAGAGAAAACTATTTTTTCAAGTGAGTAATATCTGTGCAAGTAGGCCACCTGAAATGGTTGTCAGCCATTGGATTGGAGATCGTGGATCAACGGTGGAGATTGAGTGGACTACTTGATGTTTCGAGTTGGATGTGGACTGTTGGATTGAAGGTGGATCAACAATGTGGAATACAAAGGGATTATGACCTATAGTCAATGTGACTTGTTGACCTGAGGCAATTATAGGGCAGACTTTATATCATTTGAAGTCTGGCTTTGGCACTTCGGTTGGATTTTCCATTGTTTCAATATAGTCCGGGGTATGCCCTATGTAAATAGAAAAGTGTGTTCTCAGGGATTTTCATCCGTGCCCAAAGATCCTTTACATTTGTAAACAGGTGGCCTCAATGCCTTGAGCATTATTATTATGATTGTTTAACACTCAGCAGAGAGATGAAGGGATAGTGGCTAGGAGCAAGAGAGTCCGAAATGGAGAAGAACAGACAACACCAATAAGCTTAAAAAACCATCCCATGACAAAATAGAAAAAAGAATAAGTCAGTTCAAGACAGTCACAGAAAGACAGTCAGTTAGCCAGATTGAGGTAGATTGAATAGACGAACAAGACAGAGGGAGAGTCTATGCACTCTTTTAGACTCAAGGTTTTCGAGCAGATCCCTCTTTGATGACATTGTTCATTGAGACTCTCTTTTGAGCTCACTCTTGTAATAATTTGTTCTTGAAGACTTAATATAGAGGTTGACACTAAAAGCTGGACTAGGAGATGTAGCTAGGAAGTCTGGTGAACTCCTTAATTATTTTCGCTGTGTTGATGTGTTTCTTTGTTATGTTTTTTGACTATTAAATGTTTGTATTATTCGCAATCTTTTTGATCCATTGCACTAAATAATATAGGAATTCCTGCACATGAGTCTGTAATACCTTTCTTCTTGATTTAGTATCCATTGGGATCATGAACTATATGTTATATTTTATTTGTGATAAACGTGTTTATTTTAAATAAAGCTTTTATTGTCATTTTAAAGTATATATATATTTTTTAATTTATGAATAATAGTTTCAGTAATTACATTAATATTTTGAAAGAATATATATATATATATTATATATATATATATATATATATATATATTATATATATATATATATATATATATATATTATATATATATTCACTATTTTTTATAAGAAATGTTTAATTATAAATATTTATATATATAATTTTACAATAGTTTAATTTACTTAAATTAAATTATACTAGTGAAGAGTGTTTGTAATACTCTTTAAAAGAGGAGAACCTATGCGTTAAGCTAGAAACAAAACAGAAAGATATCATTAAACACAACAACAAGGCCTAGTCGGTGTGGGAAAATGAAAGGAGCAACTCTTCCTGTAGTTTCGCTAACAAAGATAAACAACTAATAGATAATTATAATAATGATACTGAAATTGATATGATGACTGAGTATATATTACTCTGTCCTTCACACTTTCATCGAGGCATCCTGAGTTTGATCCCAAGCCAGGGATATATTTTCATCTTGGCATCCGAAGTTGGATTCTTGACCAAAGAAATATTTGACAAAATAATTTCTCGAGGAGATTTTATTTATGAGGAGAATGAAAGCAATAGAAATACTTGTACACTTTTTATTGTATTTTATTTTAATATTTTAATATTAAATAACTCATCACCTTAGAATTAGAATTAAATACAAACCAACTACATGGAAGATTTGAATAGTTATCGTGAAGTAGATGAAGGCAGTTGATGTAGATGAAGACACTTGCAGAAGATTCAACTTCATAAGTGACCCTTCCGATATTCCATGTCCTAGGCATCTCAATCACCTTGCCACTGCTCCCAACACCAGCAAAGTTATGTTAGGTTATTTAGATAATTCATATTTTCATATTTTCTCTAAAAGAGTGGGTTTGAAATCTTGCATTACTTATATTTAAGCCTAGACAAATTGAGCAGAACCTTATTGTCGCTCAAAAATAGAAACATAGATTCAAAATCTTACCATAAAATGAGGGAGCAAGAGTAGGAGCCTTTGCATTGGTCAAAGGTGTGAAGAGACTAATCAACAGGAAGGCAGCAAAGAGAAACTTTCTTAAAGAGTAACTTACAAATTATGTTAATTTTTGAAAAAGGGTGAAGAGAATGAAATAGAAATTAAATTAGAGCAATCTACACATTATGTTAAATTTTGAAAAAGATGAAGAGAAAGAATGTGAAATAAAATTAGACTAATCTACAAATTATGTTATATTTTGAAAAAGGATGAAGAGAATGAATGTGAAAATAAACTAGAGCAATCTACAAATTATGTTAAATTTTGAAAAAGGATGAAAATAATGAATGTGAAATTAAGTTACAACAACCTACAAATTACGTTAAATTTTGAAAAAGGATGAAGAGAATGAATGTGAAATTAATAAATATAAGGTGTCACCTACTTGTAAATGCTTTTGGTTAGAGGTACTTCATTTCCAAAACTAAGGTTTTAGTCTTGACTAACAATCTAGCAAAACTAGGTGGAAAGAACTATGTTATTTTCATTTAGTGGCCCAAACAGAAAAACAAAAAAAACTTCATTGGCTAAGGGAAATTAAGTGGCCCTCTTGTATAGATGATTGTTCCATATGATTTGGTGAGAATGGTAATCGTCGATCACTATTACAAAATCACAATAGGCACAATATATGTGCTTTTGAAGCAACCCAAGGAACTAGGGATGGATGTACCATTTTCATTTTCTTTCTATAGAAGCTTTGAAACAAATGACATGCTCCAACAAAGGCTTGTTTTCATCAAGTCATTTGGAAATTGCACAAACCAAACACATTCCTTTTCTTACTGTGAAGCTTTAGAAAATTTGTTAGGACATTCATAAAGGCTTATTTTTATGAGGTCATTTCGAAATTGCACAGACCAAACATATTCATTTTCTTATTGTGACTCTTTAGAAAATTTGTTAGGACATGCACGTTCACTAGAAGAAGTTTTGTGTGCAGAATATGTAGAAGGTGGAACACATTCCCTCTCAGTACATCTCTTCCACAAATCTCCATAGAGTGATAAAGATTGAAAAATAATAGTGTAGTGAGTATTTTATATATGAAGGAAAACAATTTTGAACAAAGAAATATAGTGATTTTAGACTTTTGAATGTGGGGGAGAATAGTTATTCTGTACACATGCCCACCTTTGTACACCTATTGTTCCACAAAGCTATCAACCCACCCGATATATATGTTGACCCACATCATTGTTGCTTATGTGTCATATTTTCTTTTGGTAACTAGTTGTAAATATTTCAAGCAAAACAATTTTGTTCACGGCCCCAAATTTGTTTAGCCCCTTCTGTCCTCTCCCCTCCTTATTTGTTCATCCCCTTCCCTGCCCTCCCCTCCCTGTTTATGCAAGGGACCTAGAAATTTGTCAATTCTAACATCATTGGGCAAGTAATAGTAGTGCCATGGATAACATTGACAATGTTAATGTCATAGCACTCAGCAATGGAATGGTCATTTAGTTTTTGTTTCATTTTTTTCATTTTAAAAATATTTGTCAAGAATTGACAAATAGGAAAATAAAATTCCACTCCTAATTATAATTTTTTTTAATAATTTAAGAAAAACCTCATATAAAAAAATTCTATAAAGCTTTGTTTATGCACATGGAAGTGACAAGAAGAAATAGAGAGTCAAAGACTTTGACTATGAGGGGAACATTATAGTGCTTGAAGGGATGATTTAAGAAGTGGTCCTAATTAAGGTTAAGAATGGTTACAATTATTAGATGAAAATCTAAAAAATAATAATAAAAACTTCATGAATTAGTTTTTGAATTCTCAATAGTTAGAATTAAACCCAAGGAAAAATTCCATTTAGAAATTTAGGCTATTTACTATATGGGATGGAATAATCCTCAAAGCTAATGGTCCAACAACTTTTTGACGGTTTTTATAATTTGATTAAAAAATTCCTTTCTATAATTTTGATGTTTTTATATTTTTTATAATTCATGCAAAAAAATAAACTAACTTAAGGAGTTTGGAAAAAAATGTTTCTAATTGTAACATACACGAATAATTAGTTAAAAACGATCTATAACTATTAATTCCGTACCAAATAAATCCATTGAGAACTTCTTACTTTTATAAGTCCATTGAGAACTCAACATGCCTTGGGCCACTGAATTTGCCTTGGCTTCATCCAACCTTGGCATATTGAATCCCCTGGTAACTTTTACTATTCATAATAACCAATCGGATTTGAATCTAGACAACTCCTCTTCGCTGTAAACTCTGAGGGGGATTTTCAAATAAATTCTTCTCCCTATTGCCTCAAGGAAAGGACATGAATTCTCCAAACTTTCACTTAAAAAAATCCAACGTGATAATTTGGTAGGGACTAATACATGTGGCATCAAATGTTTTGGTGGAATGTATACACAAACTTTCAAGTCTCCCCATATGCAGCTAAATGGAGGAAATATAAGAGAAACTTGAAGAAGATAATCATGTTTCTCTCGCAAGTCTTCCTCACCGATTTTGTCTACAATAAAGTAATCAAACAATCAGAGAGTTCGTGGTTCAAGTCTCGTGCTGGTAACACTCATCCTAATGTCAAGGGAATCAATGCGAAGGTATAGCTAGAGTGTGTATGTTTGTTTGGAGGGGTGAGATATAGAGAGAAATAAGAAGAGATGGAGGGAGATAGAGATGTAGGTTGCAGAGAGAGAGAGAGAGAGATGGGGGAGAGATGGATAAGGGGAGAGAGAGAGATGGGCAAGAGAGGGAGGGGGGATACAATGTTATTCACTAAAACAGATGCATTGATTCTAGTGTATATGTTGATTCCTATTCCTATGTGATTTATTGCACTTGATGCATTTATTTGAGTGTCGATCTTCATTTCTAATCTTATTTCACTTCTTGCACTCCATGCATTAATTTCAGTGTAGTTTATGATTTCTAATCCTATTTGATTCCTTACACTAGATGTATTAATTTTAGTGTAGATGTTGATTACTAATCCTATTTGATTACTTGCACTACATGCATTGATTTTAGTGTAGATGTTGATTTCTAATCCTATTTGATTACTTACACTAGATATATTGATTTTAGTGTAGATGTTGATTTCTAATTTGATGTAACTAGATGTGTGATTTAAATTAAACTCAAAGTAATTAGATTAATAGTGTGCATTGGTTTCAATGTAATCATAAAAAATTATTGACAATATGAACTCATTAAAGGAAATTTCAGCCTAAAAGTGGCCTCCTAAGGAAAAATAATGAATTTTGGAGGAAAAAGAAGAAAACTATTTTTTTTTTAACTGTATTTTTGGTATATCTTCTTATAGGTTTACTCAAATCTCAAGTGGAGACACTAGTTGGATGCGGAATTAAATTCCACATCTAATGAGTACCCATTATGCATACTTCTAAGAAGGCCCATATTGGTAAAAATTGAAGATACATTAAAAAAACGTGTTCAACACACTTTTTTAATGTATCTTGAACTTTTATCAATGTAGACCTTCTCAAAAGTGTGCATAATGGGTACTCATTGGATGTGATATTTAATTTCGAATCTAATGAGTGGCTCCACTTGAAATTTCAATAACCTATAAGGAGATAAGCCAAAGTAGTTTTTAAATTTGAAGGATTTTGATTGGTTTACATATTATGACATAGAAATTACATGAACATTTCATGGGCACTTTTAGGTTGAAATTTCCCCTAATGAAATTTTGTGTTATAATAATTCAACCATAAATAAAATACTTGAATTTTCATTTTAAAAATAAAAGTTATGACTTAGTTGAAATGTTTTCTTTTTGAAATCATAAACTAATTGCAATTGACTATATCTTTATTATTCCCATTTTCAATAATTCAACATTGTTAGTCACTGCGCGTTCAAACGAGGTAATGAAAAATAACTATTCTTAAAACTTGGGTTTCAACACTCCATTAGTCATAATGATTGAATTTGGAGAAACCTACTACTAATATTGGAGGGAAAGAGAGACAAGGTATTACATTTACTACAATAGCACGAGTTAAAGATTTGAATATTTTATGATTTCAACTACCCTTTTCATATGATCCATATGAAAAGATGGAAAAAATAATAGGTGTGATAGTAAGAACCACAGAAGATAATAGTTTGATATTGATGACAAGGAGGACTATTTGAAATCGACTACATTCTTATTATAAATTTATATCTTTGAACATTTCTACATTGTCATTGTTGTCGATCCTAGAGATAGTCCCTGGGTTGAATGAAGACTAGTGCCTAGAACATCTTAGTGAGTGCTATTATATTTGGCTAGAATGTCATAACACATTTAATTTTCAATATAATTCAAGTGAGATTGATTCAAAATCCTTCACAAGAGATGTAAAACAGGAACTGATGTAGAAAATAATCCATAGGAATGTTATTCATAAATCCATGGTGGTCGATTCTTATTGAAGTGCGTAGCTAATCATCTGTTTGAGGGTATGGGGTAGAAGATGTGAGAAGAAATGAGACCCGACATATAGAGATTAGATGTTTAAGAATCATGTATAGCTGAGTTCAAAAATAAATGAAAGAAGAAAGAATGTTTATGAGGTGTAAAGATACATGGAGTGTTTTTAAGGACTTAGTTTCCATATCCATACAGGCATCATTCATCAATATATAATTTAAATGAATCTATATATTCATGAAAAATATATCCAGCAACTACTTTACATGTGATCTGAGAAGAATATTAAACACATATTCAAACACATAGAAGAGAGTACATACTGCAAACTCAATAAGTTGGAATCACCAAAAACCTTGCATTAATTTCCAAAGGAGCATACATCCATCAAGATCCATAACACTATTCTTATGAAAACAAGAATTTAGTTCCCAAAAAGTTCTGAACCTTTTTGTTTCATTCCATAAAATTGTTCTTATAGGACCTCCTATAGAGAGAGAGGTTGTTACAAAAATATTCTTTTCTTGATCTAATCATGATAACTAAGCATGTCAAAATTTCGACATGCTCGATAACACAGTTGTACTAATTGAAGAGTAACAAACTAAATAGAAAATTTTTTAACATAACATATGAAATTAAAATAAAATATGCAAGCAAAATGTCGTAATCAACATGATCTGAAATATCTTCAAGGAAGGTGGACCAGTGGAGCATGTTGTGGAGTACATTGTGTCGATGGTTCAATGATTTGAACAATAGATGAATTACTAAATTGCTCGCATTGTTTCTATAGTTTTAAAGGTAGACGAGGAGTGGAGAAGAATCGTTGATGTTTGAACTTTAAATCAGTCAAGCCATCATAACTTAGCCTATGACAAAATAGGGTCCTCACCATTCCTAGCAGTTGGAATTCCTTCTTCAGATAATTTACCACTATTTTCCCTTTGAGCGAGGTGGTTTTTTTGTGGGATGAACCCACCTTTATTTTGTCTTCGACAAGTCTCTGACTATATTTATCTCAAGGACTCATCTCCCTGAGAAAATTCCGACAGCTGGGGAATGCTACTTGGGCCACCCTTTTGAATTAGTCACTAAAGGTAGCCACATCTTTTGATACTACTTCAAGGCATTGCTTGGATCTGACCCTAGCCTCCTCCTTTAGGATTAATTTGGATATCTCCATTACAGTGTTGAATCTATCCACCACGTTGATGGGCCTCAAATCATTGATCAACCTTTCATTAACAAACCGAATACATTTATTGGTGATCTGATAGTTCCTCTCACCCTCGTCTTTGGCATCTCTGACAAAGTGTTTGTAATCCCCAATTATGATCTTTTGCTCATGCATCAATGTTATGTGCTCCTATTTGTTCTTCATCTCATCGATGATATTATCCCAAACCAGCTACCTTGATTGCAATAGAGAAATATTCCCTTTTATCTTTTCTTTCACATGAGTAACATTCAAAGTCACCACCAGCATATTTGTATTGATGAGCTCAATATTCATCATAGTAATATCCAGTTGTCACTCCTTGTAGGATAGACTTTCATTAACATAATCCAAATCTCTTTGCACATTCTGCAACTCCCCTTCCAAGAGTTGTAACTCTTTAAGAGTCTTGGTGAGTTGTTAGGTGGGGTTTTGTGGATCTTCAGGCACAACCACCACACATACATGAGAGTTCACTTTTGTTTATAGTTCGATTAATTATTGCTTGAGGAATACTATATCATTATTTCTTTCAAGTAGCTCCTTGGACATGATCTATTTTTCTCTCTCAACCTAAGAAGCCTCTTTAGACTGTACATGTTCACTACCTGACAACCTCATCTTGTGCCTCAACCCCTAGATATCCTTTTGAGACTAATGAAGGAGAGCTTCCATTGTCGTCTTGTTATCTCGATTCACACCTATTTTAGTTATCAACTCTTTGAAACTCTCATTCTCCATATGAAAGGCTTGGGAGTTAGCATTTTATTTCTTTAACCTGTTTGTAGAATTCTCTAGTAATTTCTCTGATTTGCTAATGGTCATTGTGTTCTTTTTGATATCACTGTATAGTGTTTCCCCCACTTATTTGTGGAAATTTTTTTTGTATGATAAGGGGACACTTTCCAAGTCTAAAGAAATATCCAAAGTTTTCAATTGAGAACCTGAAGGTAAAGATTGTTCCTATGGATGTTGTAGTGAAAACTTCATTTGATTCCTCTCTAAGTCCATAGTAGCCAATAGCTTGGTGTGATAAGTTGTTGATTGGGATGCCATTTCCTATTATGTTTCCTCCCTAAATTTCTTGTTTCTTTCCTCAATGATATTTCCAGCAGGCCAGCTTGACCCAGTAGTAGCAACACCTTCCTGAGTGCTTAGTACTCTTATCTCCATAGAGAATGAGGTTGCAGATTAAGGTGGATCCTCCAAGATCACCTAAAAACCTCGTTGGTCTAGCCTCGTTTCCACTAGATTTGTTACAAAATCTTCTTCTCCTTCAGGACCTTGACTTCTAGAATTTTTATTTATATGTGCATCCTCCATCTTAGTATCCCCAGCTTTATCAATGGTCCTTTTCGATGCTTTACTCGTTCTCATTGGGATGTCGATCTCCATTTCTATATTAAGAGGTCATGAATCGAAATTATATTTCCTTTCGATTTCAGGCCTGAACTCCTGTACAAATGTAGAGGTTTTTATCTTTTCTCTCCTTCGGGAAATGACACCATTAGGATCACAGTGCCAAATATCTTCCTTATCAAAATCCATCATTTTGAGTAAGGCCTCAAATACCTTGAAGGCATGTCTTGTATTCACAATAAAAGGACCCATGGGCTTTCCCAATTTAAAAATATATCCCTTCTTTGTAGGAATGAAATGTAGCAGGTCTACATTGAGAATCTGTCTAATAAATTATAGTGTAAAAAATCTCATGTGCATGAATACAAACATGTGGTAAGGACATAGCTCGTACTTGTAAACCTTGATTTCAATATAATTCTCATAAAGGTACCAATCCCCTACCATAGCATATTTTTGAAGTTGGAGAATCTCTTTTTTCTAGGGAAAAATTCTAGGTAGAGAAGCACCAATGCCTAGTCTTCTCCTAACCATAAAATTCCAATCAAAGACAAAATTCCTTTTTTTTGTGAGTATTCATGCTTAGACATGAAAAATCGATCTCTTTGACATGGGTGTAGATGAACATGTAGAACAACAGTGAATAATATCATAAATCAGAAGTGGTGGGAAAGTGATGTAGCTGGAAGCATATGGTTGTAGACAATTAAGCTGGGATATCGAAAGAACAACCAAGATGCATCATTTTATGTAAAAATCACAGGACAATCTTATTGGTCATATTGGCATCATCTTCCCTCAATAAACACGCAATTATAGACAAAATGGATTGAACAGGTATAGTGAAAAGGGTGACTAGGAAAAAATCAATGTGGGGTAGAGATTGCATGCTAGGAATTAAGATCTTCTTCAAAAAGGATTGCTTTTCAATAGGTAGAAGGGTAACAAAATGATAGGTTAGGGTCACATTGGTAAATGAATGCATCGCAAGAGAGATGGGGAACACTAGGGATTTCTTGATCAATTTAGGGGTTATCTCAAGTATTTTAGCCCCATAGGTAGAAACAAAATAATTTTTCTCATCAATGTATGTTGCAGTTAGTTAGGAAGCAAATTCGGGGAAGTTTTGAACTAAACGAATTATTTGATAGTATAGACTGGAGTCAGCTACTCAGAACGTATCTCCCCCTTTATATTATTCCCAAACATGTCAAAATTAAGGTCAACGAGGTGGTAAGCATAGTCCAGGTAGTCGTGAATGATGGGTTAGCTGGTATCCATAGAAGCAGTTGAAAACGACATTGGGAGCAAGTCTTTGGGTGGTCCCAGTGCTCAAATGAGGGGTGTTGTTCAAAGGAATAGCAGTGAGGGTTGGACCGGGAACTGGAGAGTGACTTTTGGAAAAAGGAGGCAGAACTAGGTCACTTTATAGCAGGAAGTGCCACATTAGGATGATGTGATGGTGACTTCAAGTAGGGGAGACGTGTAGCATGGTAGGATTGGTAAGGGGAGGGAGAGAGGTGAATGGGAGTGACGACCATGAAATTACCTCTTACCTCCAATATCACACTTGCTTGATATAAAGAGCCAATTGGGGTAGCCCACCTAGCGTGTTGTCCCCAATGTCCTTCGGCAGGTTGGCCCATGGATGGATAAGTCTTGCCTTTAGCCCCTGGAATGAATCTAGGCTATCGGATCATGGTCTAACTTTTGAGCACTACGGGTTCATATAGACTAACCTCCATGCAAGTTCCACCCTCAGGACTGGACCAGGGAGCATTAGTGATTGGGAATGAATGAGGATTAGTCCAGGAACTGTGCGACCTTTAACCCATCTTTAGACCGATGTATAGTTGCTTGCCCACTTTGTTTTCTGCTCATTCCAGGGCTCAATAGGTACCGTGTTGCATTTTCAATTCTTCACCCTATGTGTTCGACTTTGACATTTCTTCCTTGAGTATGATTTTAACCACAAGTTCAATTTGTGAGGCCATAGCCACGATCCTTGATTTATAACTTTTTTAAAATTCAGTAAGAGTGATAACATTGAATCCAATTGGGGACAGTCCATTGATATCAATGCACCGAGAACCTACAACTTATCATTTTGCTCCTTGGGTGTTACACTGAAATTTGTCACCTGACTATCTGCAGTTAATGTGGCTCCATCAATAGTCATATTATCCTCCTTGTCAAGCCTAATACCTCTGCTCTTCATGTCAAACTTCAAAAAAGAGAGAAAGTCACTAAAAACATGTTT
>APFE030876316.1:29392-41788 GCA_000404065.3 Pinus taeda | reverse complement strand
TTTTAGCACATTCTAAATTTAACATTTCTTGTTGCACATTTTTCAACACTCCCTCTCAACAAGAAAGGCTTCCTCTCGAACCCGATCCTGTAACTCTGGAATGTTCTGCATGCAACACATCATACCCAATCCACTTGCTCCAACAACACTTGGAACAAAAACAATCCCAACTGACCACTCTGTTGGGCTAGAAGCATACTCTAATGCTGAATCTCTACCTGTTGCTGACAAGTGCTCCCTCTCTGACATCTACGCTACTGCAACATCTCCATGCATCTCCCACCATTGCCCACCTCTCTGTGCCAACTAGCACTCTGCAAAACACTTGTGCCTCTCACATTGTTGCATCCTGCTAGCTATGTGTTGTCCTAGGATTCTCTGCACTATCACTCTCTATGCTACTCCATCAACATCTGTCTCTACCCAATCAGTCAGTTCCTGCTACTCCACATCGGGGCTCCTGTAGCAAGGTCTCATCCAAGAGGTTGGGTACGTCAAGGATCCTGCCTCTCCTCCTTTGGAAAATCACTCTACATCACCCCCCTCCTACCTGGAGGTATGGATGCATGTGATCCCTCAGCCCACTTGGCTCGAAATTTCCCCCTATTGAAGGTCTCTGCATGAGTGGATGCCTCTACTCTGTCTCCTCTCAGCTTCCCGAGTTGTAGCTGCTCCACAACCTCCTTAAGCTACTTCACCAATTATGGCTCCTCCATAATTGTCTGAGACTTCTTCTAGCGCTGCATGTTGAGAGGTAATTTACTCTCCCTCTCAACCACCAAGTATCTAACCTTTGCCTTGCTCCTCAAGGCTTTGCATGCATCTTATACCTCAAGTGCATACAGGTTCTTGGCTAGCACACCAATCTATTTCCACTTTCCCACCGTCACGAAATTTTCCAGAAAAAGAGCTGATTTTAAATTAGCGATATCTCCCTCATCCAAACTCTGATTCAGCCGATTTTTTTTTATATTTTTTTTTGGTATTTTCCCACAAGGAATCCAAATCTACTATTTATTTCTGAAAATTTTGTACAGAAAATTTCAGATCTACGTTGCAAATGCTCGGCCCAAAACTCAAAACTTTGAAATCTCCTCTCAGTATATTGTTCCCTCCTTGATCACTTGTGCTCTGATACCATGTAGAAATTTACCACCTGTAAATCACCTGGTAATGTAATGTACTAAAGCAAACACTTGATCTACTTCTACAAACAATTTAGCAAAAGCTTAATCAACCATGAGAAACATCAATAAGAACACATATAACTGATAAGAAGGAATCAATCACATATAACACAGAAGAATTTACCCGGGGAAAGTACCTACCTAAAAATCCATCTCTATATTATCATACAAGTGGAAATATAGTCTGGATTACACAAAGCCTTAGCTCCGAAGCTATCCAGCTCTCAATACAATCCCTCTACTGCTCATAGATAGTCAAAGGCTTCTCACAAACCTTCTCCTCTGTCCTCCAAGCCTCCTATTTCCTTATACAGTTTCCTTGGGGTCCAGTGATGCCACATGTGTGAATTTGCCTCTTCACACACTCACTAGCCTCTGATCTAACTGCACAAACCTAAAGGAGATAAATCCTCATCGTGGATGAGCTTCCTTTATAGGAAAAATATTTGTCCAATTAATAGTACACTGTCCCTTCTTTGATCTCAACTGGACCTCTGACAAAACTAACATGCAACAATTATCCATGAGTGAATCCTCAATTATCTAAAATAATAGTTGTCACATGCATGCAAGCATTAAAAAACTATATTTTATTATTTTAACGACTTGTTAAAATAATCTAACTAGACTTAACTAGTGAATACTAATTCAACTGATTCTCTCATTATAGAACTCATATTTATTCCCTCAACCAGTGGAGGAAATTAAGGATAAATTCCTCTATCAGTGGGACAACTCATGTGCATGCTCACAAAGACTTCAAATTCGAATTTCCTTAACTGATTAACTCAACTGAATTAATTAATTAATATTTCCAACTGATGTTAAGACCAAAATTAATTTCACTTCCTATAGATAGACTAGGGACTGCTAGAAATAGGAAGGGACCCAGAAATGATATTTTTAGAACTTTCTATTTTTATCAATTTCACCTCTCACCCAAGGTGGCTAATGACCTCACTGGCCAAACTACTATTTTTAGGAGTCCTATTTTTAGCACATTCTAAATTTAACGTTTCTTGTTACACATTTTCCAACAAATAATACTAGATGCACTGGACCTAAGTAGAACCCCCTCTGAATCAAGTCTTTTCCATGCTCATGTATTCTTTTCCATGTGATGATTGAAGGATTTTAAGCTCCCTAAAAAGTCAATTTATATGTCTCAAAGATGTAACATGACCATGGTGGCTTATGGGATGCCTACCCCCAATGGTCCTAACCTGAACTATAAATTATTTGGTGGCCCTTGTGGGGAATTTAGTTGGTTCAAGTTATGGTTTCTTTAAAAGGTCTTACTTTTCTTTAGGGTGTGAGATGTAAGCTAAAATAAACTAAGTATCAAAATCTCTGGAAACTGCATGCCTTCTAATACGAAGCTTATTGAGAAGCTTAGTGTGTGATGTGTAATTGTGTGCAAGTGATAAAGTGAGCATGCAAAGTGTGCTAAGATGTGTATATTCAGTTACATTATAATATCCTCCTAATTATTCTAGATTTCAATTATTCCTTTCATGAAAAATAAATGAGGTGCAGATAATGGGTCATTTACTCTTTCCCCTGTTACACTATGTGTGACTAAAGGGGGATGGGAAACACAAGTGCACTAAGAAGGCTTTCATATGCTAGCCCAAGTTTGCCTAAAAGATGCAAGGGAAGCAAATATTACTTGATTTTTGTAATGGCACTTGTCCCTAGTCCCAAAAATAATGAAATGAAAAAATTCTTTGGTTAGTAACAATATTTGTGGATGACAGGCCAATTAATCCTTTAATAACTAGGTTATGTGATTTGCAAAAAGTAGAAAAATAGATTTAAAAATATGGGTGGAATTTGGCTACTTACTTTTCCCCCTAACTAAGCTATGTGAGAATTGCAAATAAAAATAAAGATAATATAAGTACTCTACTAATTGTAATTAGTAGAGAAATTATGTAATCTAAACTAACTAGAAAAAAGTTGCAGAGGTGAATTCAATTCGCTAAAGGTTGCTGATCACATGAAAAAAGTGAAATTACAAGGAAATTTTAACTTTGTGGTAGTGTTTTTGTGGCAATGTTGTACCAAAATACACCTCCTTAGCATTCGATTGTTCCCTGCAAAGGATCACAATCAGAATTGGTGTTGTTAATGGAAAAACTTAAGCAATCACAACATTATAAATAGTGGAAACAATGCATACATAAACATAAACTAAACAAAGAGGTAAACGCACAAACAATGCTCAAATGGAGCAAACAAATCCATACAATAATGGAAAAATCTCCCTTTATTGACTACTAGTAGTAGAGGTTGAATACAATAGGTGAATCTTGGACACTTGAAGAGAATTCTTTGAGCTATGGTGCTACAAATCCTTAGCAAGGGTGTTTATTTTCCTCCTTATTGGGAGATGGATCCCCCAAGGGAAGTTTTGGGGCTAAAAGCTCATGTTTAAGTCAATTTTTGTAATATTATTGTAAGGACTTTGCATTTTGTGGTCACGGAGCACGAAGGTGTTATGTGTCATAAAGGGTAGTCCACCCTCTGTTTTGTAAAGTAAAGTCGGTTGTAAGAGATCTACCCATGGTCCGTGGACCATGGGATTGTATAAAAAGAGCTAAGCTCTAAGTAGTTGGGAGACACAACATGTACGAGAGTCATAGCCTTACAGTAATAAATCTAAGTCTTGGGTTGTAGCGTAGGTAGAGGATTTGTAGTTGAGTGTGCAAAGGCCTAGGATCAAAGTCCACAGCTGAGTGCGCAGACCCTTGCAGCTATGTGCACAAGGTGGATAGAGTCTGTAAACATTTGGGAGATATTAATAAAGGAGTTATTCTATAATTTCTGTGTATTTTTTCTATTGATGGGTTTAAATATATTATGTATGAATTTCCTTTATTATGCTTACATGATGCACGAATGAATGCAATTACATTGAATAGTTAAACGCAAGTACAAATATCTGATTACGCAGTGATAACTTTAAGTATTCGGCAAGATAAGCAAATCACTTAGGATAATTGAGGAATCTGCATGGCGCGCTACCATAGCAGTGCAAAAGTACCTGAGCTAGAGGTTAGGGCTACGTGAAGGTCAATCGTATACTTTCATGAAGGTATTGAAAAATGAAAAAGGGGGTTTGTCTTACAAGCCCTAGAGCAAGAACACCTGTGCGAAGGTAGGGATAGAGGAAATCAAATGACATAACAACCATCTCAAGGTGCGGAAACTTGGTTCCAGCATCCCCACATACTGCTTTGTGTGAGACTTCGGCCCACGCTCCGTGAGCTGATGCTGAAAGGGCTAGTAATGTAGGGATTTGTTTGGCTAATTAACATTGAACCTAGGTCAAGCCCCTTCAAGCCAACAAATGGTTCTATTGCCGGGATCAGAATCTGCATAAAAGATGTGTGATGTCATATCACTAGAATCCAACTAAGAAGGAGATTGGAGACTAGTTTGATAGAAATATCCATGAATTCATGACACAAGAGAACAGAAACCCGCGACTGACAAAAGAATAGTGGTTGGACAGATACCTATATACAGAGATCCACAAGATCTTTTTCTGCCCCTTCCCTATCGAGCTATATGAGTGGATCGTGAAGCCAGAAGATAGCCAAGGAAGGTGGAAACTTGACATTCCTATTGTGTGGACCCCGGAGCTAGTGCGAAGGTTGGAAGCATCAGAGGATAAGATTGTCTGTGCTGTCAATCATTGGCTCGATCACGTCATACGAGGATTTGTGATTGAATTCATGGTCAACACCTCAATCAACTACAACGAGGCAGAGCGATGCTTTTTCAAAGGACCACGAGGTAAGTACGTAAAATATTTGAATACTTGGATTAAAATGCTATTGTGTGAAAAATGGGTTATGCAGCTACCTTGATGTTCGGAACTACGTGAAGCGGAAAAACTTATAGGAATGAAGGAAAAAAGGGTTCGGAGTATAGTCCCTTGATTTCACCTCTACGAGGTGACAAATAAGGGATACTGAAGGTTTCTCTACGAAGTGCTATTAAGTTAATAAGACAAGGATACCCACAAATACCACCCCCACCCACACCACCTCCAACTTCACCCATACCACCTCCACCTCCACTGCAGTTCAGTATGACAAATACAGTGAATTTTCCTTTGTTCAAAGGCTTGGGGAATGAGGACATGGACCAATTTCAGTTGATTGTGAGGGATATATGGGAAGCTCAAGGTGTTACAGATGATCATATAAAGAAGGCGACACTGGTTAGTGTTCCGCATTATCATGCGCTAACCTGGTATATTAAGTACTCTAACAATAACCCAAATGCTAGAGTAGCAGACATGCAGGTAGCACTAAATAGGGAATTTAGTAGGCCTAAATTTGAGGTGCATTCGATTGTGGGATTCAAAGAGATCGTGATGCAACTAGGCGAGACTCCTTGGGAACTAGATCAGAGACTGAAATCTACAATCCGCAATGCCAACATGAATTTAATGGATGGACAAAATCACAAGTGGATTGTGGCTTCGCTACTACCAGACTTAAGGAGTGTGTTGTCGCAGTAGAAGATAACAACTCAAACAGATGCCTTGGATATTTCCATGAGACTACATGAAACTCCTATGCAAGATCCTATTCTAGGAGTTCAACAGATCCATGCACAACTGAAGAATATGTGCCTTGAGATGAAAAGTCTGAAGCAGGACAGGACATTCAACCAAAGGTATGCGAGGAGGTATGGTGCTTGAAATGCACGAGTCAGGGTCATGACAAAGACCATTGCCTAGTCTTTCCAAACTACATTGCAGGAGGAGGAAGGATGCCTTTAAGGCGAGAAGCTCAAGTAGGACCTAGCATGGGGCCTACATTATGGTGCACTATCTATCAGGTAGCTGGAAAGCATGCCACGGATAACTATCACATACTATAGAAGTATGTACAAGCACCTAATCAACTATTCTACAAATTTTGTAGGTCCATAGGACATGATTAGCATACTTGCAGGAGCTATGAATTGATGATGGATAGAACTCCTGCCTATAGGGTTTAGTCTGAAAGGCGGCCCCTTGACCAAAATGTAGGGATGGCGCGGATAGGATTTTAGGGGCATGGACGAGATAGAGGCGGAGGAGGACCTAGTAGAGGTCGAGGATATTTGAGTTGCTACAATTTTAGAGGACCATGACACTATGCCCACGATTGCACTAATCCAATGCATCTATCGTGAAAGTATTGCACACTATTTGATCATGAAACAGAAGACTGTCCTACGCTGATAGCTAGGATACGTGACAAAGGAGCGTTACCACCTTCGCCGACTCCGAACCTGTAGATGATGAGGTCTGAGATGCCTGAGGAAGATCGAAATGTAAATATAGTTCTTAGAAGTGGAATCGCGACAAGAGATGACAAGGGAAAATAGCCAAAATACAATACATAGGTTTGCAAAGCCTCGACAAAAGAGGCTGAGTTCTTATTGGAGCACGCACGTGAAACCTTCATGAAAGCTAAGAAGAGCTTCGCTGAGGCATCCACTTCAAGAAGCAAGGATATGCCTGAGCAGGAGATGGACCTCTCTATGCTCACAACGTTTCTAGAAACCTATATGAAGTTACTGTGAAATAGTAAGGCTATGAAAGGGTTAAAAGAGCTCATCAATAGATGTGCTGGAACTGTGTCGGGTGAGCCATGCATAATAGGAAAGCTTGACAAACATAAAACAAGAATGGGATGAGAGATGAGACTAACCGCACAGATAGGAGAATATGAAATGGATAAGGCATTTTTGACCTGGGTTTGGATGCGAATGTCCTACCAAAAAGGCTTGGGGGCAAATGGGGAGACCTATGTTGCAATGGTCTCTCATTCAACTAAGGATGGTGAATCAACAGAAGATCATCCCCATGGGGACGTTGCAGGGGGTAACCGTGAATATTAAGGGAGTGAGCGCGAGATATTGGATGACAGTAATCCTTATCCTACACTCCTGGGAATTGACTAGGCTACTAATATGAATGGGGTAATCAATCTGAAAACCAAAATATGATCTTTGATAAGAAATCGCTACGTGTAATAGTACCCCTTGATCTTGCTAAAGGATTGCACTATACTGAACATTTCCGTGATTATGAGAGTGATGATGACTTGGACTGTATCTATAAGATAATAGTGTGAGACCAAGATTGGGTGTATGGATTACATGGGATCGCGAGAGTTCCTTCACTTCGGACTTTGACAAAGAAATAGAATACTAGTAGAATCGGTTACATGAAGTAACTACACTAAATTGCAACATTATGACCTAATCATTGCATCGTGTGTTGTCAGAAGTAAGACATCTACCTACTTATGATGTTCTGAATGAGGTAGATATCTTTTTGGATGCATTTGAAAGGGAGATACTAGGAAAAAAGCGCTTCCAGGCCCTGGACTGGGCACTGCATGCTATGCCTACAAGATGGTGGGGTACACACAAGGGAAACTTTGATGATTGGTGTGAATGTAGGAGGATGATGAGAACACAATTTGGGAAGCCTAAGATGAAATTGAAAGAAAAGTATGATGGGTAGAACGATCCGCGCGTGCATTTGGCCAAATGGACCTAGGCATATGGAGAAAACACCCAACCTGAGTGGGTGCACTTGTTCTATCATACCCTAGATGTTATCCCAAAGAATTTTTATATAGAAATAGAGCTTCGACATGGGATAGGCAAATGGGATATCTTGCACGAAGGATTCATGATGACATTCAGTTTTGAGGATGGGTTTGACGGTATTGATGAAGCACCACAAGAGGTGAAAGCATCTATCTTTAGGATACCGTGGATCCTTTAGACCTAACTCAACCTAAATGGGCTACTAAGCTAAGTTGTGCACTAGAATGCTATAATGTAACTGTTAAAGAAGAGGATGAGGATCTGTGGAAGATTAACATTCCAGAAATAGAAGGTCACCGCGAGGTTCAAGGATCACAGATTGAGAACCCTGATATAACTGTGCTGTTGAAAATAAAACAAGTGAACATTGATGCAGAGGCAGAACCCAAATTCGTGAAGATTGGATACTACTGGGACTATGCGACGGTGGATAAGGTTGTTGAATTACTCCGCGAATACCAAGACTTATTCCCTACCAAGTTTACAGATCTGAAAGGAATAATCGGGGACCTAGGAATGATGAAGATGACGTTAAAGCCTGGCAAAACTAGTTAAGCAAAGGCTTTACCATCTCAACCCAAAATATAAAGAAAAGGTCCACTTAAAGCTAAACAAGATGCTCGCAGCAAGCATCATTGAGCATATGGAAGAATTTGATTGGGTAAACCCCAATGGTGGTGAAAGAGAAGAAGCAGAAGGATGAGATAAGGATATGCGTGGATCTAAGAAAACTGAATGACGCTTGTGTGCATGATCCTTTCCCGACTCCATTCACTGATGCTTACAACATTCTTCTGTATATCTTCAAGTGTGGTAGGATCTCTTTCTTGTAACTGATATGCTATATCAGCATCGAAACCATCTGGAAACTTGAGCAAGGCTAATCCAATTGGTGGTTTAATGTCAGCTGGAATAGCATTATATACTGCATTAAACCTCACACAGTAATCCTGCACACTTTCACCCGCATTTCTTTTTATATTTTCATACTCAGACAAAATTTGGAGTGGGTTCTTCTCTACCTCCCACCGGGCTAGGAATTGTTTATGCAAAACTAGAAAAGTGTTGATAGAGGCTACTGGTAAAGCTTTGAACCTTTTTCAAACTTCACCTTAAAAGCTTTGGACAAACAATCTCATAGTCACATTTTCTTCATCTACCTCATGAAGGTCAAAAAATTCATTCATTCTATCAACATGTTGTTGCACTGTAATGCTTTGAGGGGCATCAAAAAGAGGTATTTTACTTTGGTAATAAGTGGACATATCATCAAGATTCTAATGTAAAACAAGGGGTGCATACCGGGCAGCCATGACTCAAGGTGGATTTGGAGCAATAGTTGGACTACTAGGGTTTAATGGAGTGGTTGATGGAAAAGTAGGGGTGATAGGTTTTTGATAGGATATGATAGGTTGAAGGGGAAGGGTAGGTATAAATGGATGAACTTCTCAAATTGATGGGAATACTGATGAACTGAGGGTAGTGGATGTCGATTCTGAAAGCTCAGGGATATTGGCAGTAGTGATGGATGATTGAGGAGAATTTAAGATATAGTCATCAATTGATATATTTTCCTTTTGCATTTGAGATCCGCAATAACTTATGGGTCTAGAACTGTATTATTAAGTGTAGTTTCATATTTGGTTTCAAACAGAGAAAGATCAAAATACTCGTCAAAAGGGAGGTCTTCAATGAACAACCACTCACTGGGACAGGAATTGGATCTAAAAACAGGTCAAGGGCTTACTGAAATTTCTTGTTTTCTAATTATTCTCAAGTAAGGTTTGGATTTTCAAATACAAGGGGAGGATTTGGATTAAGATTGGCCCTCATTAACTTTCTCTAAGCCAATGTTCTCAAATTTCGAAATTCTTATATTGCTTTACAACTTCTATTTCAGCCTAGAAAATTCTAAAACTCATCATCCAAAGTTCAAGAATTTATATGAAGGATTATACCAACGTGATTATTCTTTCATCCCCAGTATGGTCAACACTATGTTATTGCCTAAATTGACCTCAGGCTGAATGGAGGCAATTCTAGGGTAACCACAACCCAAGCTTAACCTGGCAGCTAGCCCTACCAAGCCAGGAGAGGTCTCTCTCCTTATGAATCTCAGTCAAGATGACTAGACCAGGAACAATATTTTATGCTAGGTATAGTAGCTCAAAAGGTTTTGATTGAATCTGTTGGTGTTTTTTGCCAGATCAGGAGGAGCTGGGAAATTTGGGTTTGGGAAACTAAGTCAAAATTGTAGGGGATTCTATGGGGCAAGGTAGGTATGATCTTCAGCACCTTAGGCTTGATGGGGTGAAATGATAGACTGGTGAGGAGCTAAGAAGGGCATGAGCAAGTCGTGAATCCTTCCTAAACAATAGAAACAAACATGAAATAATGTTGTTTTCCTAAGGCAAAGCATTAAAACCTAATGTATTCACCCTATCTAACTTGAAAACAACCAATCAGAAGCAATTATATGAAAGAGGCATACATAAATGACATGAGAACATATTAATAGAAGAAGAAACACATGTTAAAGGCCATACCACAGGGATCCCATAAAAATAGCTACAACTTTATTAGTTTCCTACCAAAACTGCTACAAAATGATATGTGTTCAGTACATGAGCATCCAACAGAATCCAACCCTTGCCAATGACAAAGAAAATACATGATATAGACTTTCAAAACACTCATACTAACCATCAGGGGTCGAAATCATGAGAAGAGGAGTTGTTTCAACCATTTCCAAACAAGGAACGGGAATTTAGGCAGTCAAATAGCTTGCCTCTAAAAGAAGGGAAACTGATTCATTACCCTCAAAAACTCTTTTTATCTAATGAATCTACCATCTACTAGTGTTTGACTATTACATTTGTAAACCATGACATTAATTACATCAATAAATTCACCTCTATGAGAGAGAAAACAAGAAAATTGTCAAAATTTAGAAAAACAGTCATCCTGAGTGAAAATGCCCTATGCGCAGTGCCACTGGTCCTATGCGTAGTGCCACTTTGAGTCTACTTTTTGAGGCCTTCCCATCATCCCAATTGAGCCCAGGATAGCTCATTGGAAAGGACTTCAAGTCTAGTTTCTGGAACACCTAGAATTTCTGGATTTGGAGCTCATTTTCCCCTAAAAAACTAATTCTCCCAAGGTTGCTTTTGTGTGTCCAAAAACTGGCAAAAAGGCCAAATTTTGAGTGTTTTTGGACCTTCTAGTGGACTAAACCTGCTCCAAAAATTCTGAAATTTGCTAGGGTACATGCCCTTGATGTCCTGAATCCAAAAAGGTAACCCATTTATGCATTGGATGCCGCTAGAAATAGTATAGTGTCAATGGCGCTGCACTTCTGGGTATATTTTCTGTGTTTTGAATTTCCAAAATTCCAAAACGACAAAATTTCCTCAAAAACTACCCAAAATTGGTATGAGGCACGACCATCAATTGTTTGGGTTAGCCAAGGAGGCTTCAGCCAACATTCTTGATCTATCCTCTTTCTTTTTGCCCTCTAAAGCCCTCCTTAACCTATCTATCAACTTTCCGATCCTCAGGTTACAAATTTTATTGTGGGTCATGTAATGGTATGCCATGTGTGTTATCAGGAAAACTAGTGTCCATTCAGAGCTGCTAGTCCCACTAAGACGGGTAGATATCTTAGAAACAAACAAACTAAAGTTACTTGTGTTTTCCTTTATGAGAGATAGATGAGAGAGAAGCAGAGAGTACCAACCTCAGTCTTTCACTTGGCTCCTTGCTTTTTTCCTCCCTACTTTGATAGAGCTTTTCCACTCCTTCCTTACTTGTCCCACTTCAAAGAACACCTGTAGAGTCAAAGCAGCATAATACCATCAAAGCATAGAGATCTATAACCATAAAAAATATAGGATCATATGTATATTAACCATACAAGTGCATATATTAATACAAGATTCAGAGATATACAATAATATGGAGGAAAACTCAAATAGCTTTATTGATAGAAGTAGTAGAAGAGAGGATTACAACCCATTGATCTGACCCAACGCCATCCTCCCAGCATGAAATCCCTCTTCACCTCATGAAAAGCTAGATCACACAACACTATGATATTCCACAGAGAAACCAACAACACTTCCTTACAAGATACAAAATTCTAGCCTATGGATCTCTAGGATGAGGGATCCATATATAGATATTTGCAGGTGGGTGAGTCAGCTTCTGGGATTTTGATTAGTGTCATTTCTCTGATAGTTCTTGGCTCCACTTGGATATTTCATGATTTCTTACTAATCCTTGGGCGAATTTAGAGAGGCAAGTGTCAAATGAGCAATTTCTAGAAGATTCTATGGGTTTCCACCTAGCCAACTGCCTCTGCCATTTTTCTGCTCTCACTCATCGCACCCTACAGAAGGGATTTTCAGTATGCATCACACTTTTTGCATGTAGTAGGTGAGATGCATCGCATCCTTAGCACTGAGCAATCTGTATGGTCTAGTTTTGACCAGTTCTGAGTAGTTTTTCAGGGAGAACTTCTGGGAGATGATGTAATCAGCTGACCTTGTTCCTTTAGGGTATGAAACAACACTTTTAGGGGCTT